>MNCI01016789.1:71346-101828 GCA_015680685.1 Gnetum montanum | reverse complement strand
GGGGGAGGAAGAAGAGCTAGAAGGAACTAAATCTTGCATATTGAAGGAATTTTTTTGTATAATGATATTGTAATTTCAATTTTTATTCAACTCATTTACCTCTATTTAGTGAGTTATTTTGATTTTCTTACTTTATCATAGTTGCTTTACTAGTAGTCAAGATTATAGTGTACCTTGCAGGTCATTTCTTAGAATTTTTTAATTACTTCTTTGAGCCAAGGGTTTAGCAATTTTTATTATTTTTGATTAATTCAAACATCTTTATTTTCCAAAGTTTTTGATCATGTTAATAGTAGCTCATCTTAAATGTTAAAGATTTTATGTAATTTTACTATTATATTTCTATAAATCTATTAAATCTTTCTCTATTTCCAATTTTTCTCAGAGAACTTTCTCTCTAGGAAGGATTGGTAATATATTTGTTGAATTACACTTAAGCATTAGATGAAATAATGATTAGTACAAGTAGCATATGATCAAGATTTTTTAAGTAGTTCTGATATAGCTGAAAACGTATTTGTTTATAGAATAGAGATAAAGGGCTAAATATTTTTTGACAAGTAAAATTTGTTGTTAAGATTCCAAAATATAATATAATGAAATTTATACCAAATTCTAGTTTGAAACACAGTTCTTTATAATCATCGAGTTTATTTCCAAGTATTTAAGCCTTGGTATTTCCAAAAACCTGCAAAAACCTAAACATGATTTTTTGAAACAACTGTCAACCTTGTGATTATCATTCTAAAAAGGAGATAAAAATTGGCATTAAGTAAAAATTTTCCTCATCAATAGTAGTGTTAAGTTTGTATCAATAGTTCTTTCTAGCACTAGAAGAAGGGTAGGTTTAGTTGTTACTTAGTTCATGAATGAGCAACTTGAAAAAACTAAAGAATTTAAAAGTCCTATAGAATACTCTAAGCATAAGACTATTAATTTATCAAAGGAAGAGGAAGAAAAGGTTTTTAGATCAAGGACAAGTAGTGGAATAAAAACTAGAAGATCTAGAAGATTACCTCTTCTATCCAACTTACCAGTCTTTAAGATAAGGCAAAGGAATTCTAAGAGTTCAACTACTAGAAGGATTTTCAAATTGGCAAATCCACCACTAGTAAATCCTTGGCAAGAAGATACACCATTAAGGTTCCCAAATTACAATGATATTCCTAAGGTAGTTTAAAAATATTTACCCAATCCTTATATCCTTGGAAAAACTTATTTAGCTGAAGAATATGTTCATTTGTTTGAATTAGCTTTAGCACGTGTAAATGTCAAACATCAAGATCAAGCTTTTAGGGTATTTGTAGCAAACTTAAGAGACATGTCTCAAATTTGGTATTCTAACTTACCAAACAATAGTATCTCCAATTGGGATGACATAAAAAATCTATTCTTAGCTTAATTAACAAAATTGACCAACAGTAGCTATATAGTGAGTTAGTTAAAGCCAATCTAGGGTCTAAAGAAATAGTTAGGGAATTTAACATTAAATTCCAACAAATTTATGGATTGTTTCAAAGGAAAAATAGACCCTTGGATAAGGTTCTTAGAGACACATATTTAAATGCTAGCAATGTGATCATTTCAATCTAGCTAAGAAGAACCTTGAATCTAATGACTTTGAATGATTTCTTCTATGAGCTGAACTAAATCATCGGTGTAAGGCTAGAAGGGAAAAACAAACATTGAAAGATCATTGGGCAAACATAGCTGACCCTGCCTTCACCTAAGGGCAAGCTGGAAAAGAAAATGAAGGTAGAATGCCTTGGATGGTCTACACGCAAATCAACCAAGGACTTTCCCAAGTGTAAACTATGGCTTGCACTGGGATTATCGTAACTAATGCACGAAATGTAAATGGCGATGCACAAAATGTAAATGGAGCATATACAGAAGTGTATTGTAAACAAAGCTTAAACTAAATTTTAAAACAAAATAAAAAATGTAAACAGAAGGAAATAATGAACTATATTTTATTATTCAACAAGAATGTGCATCGGTCAAAGTGTAGCTGTGCATGTGAATGGTAGGTCAAGTGCTAAGCCTCATGGTGATGTGTAATAGGTGCTTGGATGTTAGGAGTCTCGTGTGCCTAAGCATCCAAGGTTGTTGGTCAATGCTTCCTAAGCCGTCAACCTTTAAAATTGTCAATGTCCAAAATTGCCAACCCCAGTTTTTGTGAATTGACAAGGTATTTATAGGGTTTGGCTAGGTTTAGACACGGAGCCAACGGGTGAGATCAATGGTTGGGATTTAACATGAAAATAGATCAAGTGACACGTGTTCGATGGACAGCTATGTGTGAGTTGGTCATGTCTAGGCAGGCTACATTTTGAACCAGGTGCATTGTATCTTACAATGTGTGACAACTCACTCAAGCTAGTATATGCTCATGAAAGCACATACAATTTGGAGCATAAGAGCCTGAGAAGCTCATAAATGAAAATTTACAATGAAATGATAATGTACAAGAGAAATTGGCTTTGGCTCACTTGAAACTTTTGGATCTCTAACTTAACTACTACAGGATGTCAATTTGAGTGGTTCTATGGCTGTTTGAGGCATCTCTACTTGACAAGAACTTCTAGTGTGAGTTGACTTAGCCTTAGCGTGTCCTTAGCATGCACATGCTATACTCACAATGCACTCATGCTACAACGTGTCCCCAGCATGACTTGAGCATGAGTGACTTGAAGGTGATACATTTCAATCCAGATTTTGATTTTTGAAGCCAGATTCTTGAGTACACCAGTTGCCTATCTGTGCCTAACCCTAAGAGTCATCTAAAATCTAGAATTTGAGCCTGGATGTGCCTTTTTTGGAGCCACTTTTGGTAGCTCACGCTGGACTCACTCTACAGTGTAACCACATCGTGAGCTATAGCGTGACCACATCATGAGCCACAAAAACTGCCATTTTGGACTCAAAAACTAAAATTCTGAAGGTTGAATGTTGAATTTGTCAATAATGAACTCTAAGGATGACTTTCTCTTTGGAAATCAAGTCATTTCAACTCATTTTTGAGGCTCCCAGAGTTGGTCACGCTGGACTCACATTGCAACGTGTCCCCAGCGTGACCACAACGTGACCTGCAGCGTGTTTGTGGAAGTGTGAACAATTTGTCTTCAAATTTGAATTTCTGAATGCTGAAACCTGTAGTGGATATCAATGGCCCTCAGGGATGGCTTACACTCTCATATTTTGACCATTTTTTACTTGGTTTGGAGGCTTCTAGGGTTGGTCACGCTGGACTCACGCTGCAACATGACCATAGTGTGCCCTACAGTGTGAGTGTGAAAATTGCAATTTCCAGCATGTGTTGCCTAGGATAAGCCAACATGAGTGAGCTTGACTTAGTCAAATTTTTTCCTCCCAAAGGTCAATAGGACTTTGAGTTGTTCTTGCTTCAAAGTATTAGGTTGAAATTAGTGGTGTTTCATTGGTCCCTCTTTGTTGACATCTAGAGGAATCCACCCAAGAGGCATCGACAAAGAAGTGCAAAACACCATGAACAACCAAGCACCAAGCATTATCCATCAACCCTTGGCTGGATTTCATCGTACTGTATTCAAAAGTAAATGGGATTAGGAGAATGCAGTTTAAGATGCAAGGGGATTGGTTGTAACTGGGGAAATCAAGAGTTGATCAAGGGATATGATTGTTGTAGGGATTGTGAGATAAGAATGCTCTCACATGAATAAGCTATGTCATTGGTCCTTGTCAATAGATGGTTTTTAGCAAACTTGGAGCAAGGCATGGAGGGCATGTGTTCTTTGGAGAAACAGGACTCTTGCAGAGTGTTTACAGGGCCCGTTGTAAACATCCAAAACAACGCGATGATGTGCAACACAGTCTCTTTCAAACATGAGTGTAACTGTTTTCCAAGACAATTACCTTCTCTCCTGGGGCTTGTATGAGAATAGCTAATAGTCTTTGGTTTATAATTGCAATAGGGTCATGAAGACCTTATCCATGTATTTTGCTCTTTGACCTTTTTGTTATTTTTGTTTTTTGTTTTCTTCTTCTTTTCTTTTAGTTTCTTTTTGTTTTTTATTTTTGATGTTTTCTTTTTGGTCCTTTTGAAAGATCTTTCTTTCAGTGTTGTGCTCGTGCTCGAGCGTTTGCATTTTTCATCATGTACCATGTACCGTGTTCTACATTGCAACTACTTAGAGAGTCACAATGTGCAATAGTGTACCAAGGGTTTTTTGGGATGTGCATCAAGGGGGGTGTAATTGAATAGGGTAAGGGGAACATGATGGAGAAAAGGGGATGTATCAGGATTAGGAAATGTACTTATGAATGAATTGATTAACCCAGTTGTAGGCATTAGGAAGAATATGATACTTTTTCATCATGATGAAGTGCATCTATGCACGAATGCCTCAGGCATGTCATCCTGCAAACACAACTCCAAAAAGATAACAAAAAAATAAAACGATTAACTAAGCACTTTAAACTTGAGAACAGCCGAGGAGATGGAGCCACCATATGCAGTTTCAAAGCAAACAGAATCATGAATAAAATTAGCCTCATCAGGGTCGATGGGACAAATTATGTAGCAAGTCTTTGTGAAACAGGCACAGCCAATTGTAGTAGCACTTCTTTTCAAATTTTTCCTAGTCATTGATGATGTCACCAGTTTATAGTCTTAGCAGACTGTTGTGGGTTAGTTTCATGTCGTAACCCCTTGAACGATGCCAGTTTAGCATCGTAGCAGATGATGCATTACTAGTTTATAGTCGTAGTAGATTGTAAAGAGACAAACCAGTTTATAGTCTTAGTGGACTCTCGATGCTAGTTTCACATCATGCCAAACAGATGTGGTAGTTTAGTGTCATATTGGACAGAGCTCTATGGTGTCAGTTTATTTTCATGACTCCAAGAATATTCTGTGGTATCAATTTTAAGTCATGATGCCAGGACTGTTCTGTTGTATCAGTTTTAAGTCATGCTGCCAGGACTGTTCTGTCGTATCAGTTTTAAGTCATGATGCCAGGACTGTTCTATGGTATTGGTTTTAAGTCATGATGCTAGGAATTTTCTATGGTATCAATTTTAAGTCATGATGCCAAGACTATTCTAAGGTATCAGTTTTAAGTCATGATTCTAGGACTTTTTTGTGGTATCAGTTTTAAGTCATGATGCCAGAACATTTCTATGGTATCAGTTTTAAGTCATGATGCTAGCACTTTTCTGTGGTATTAGTTTTAAGTCATGATGCTAGGACTATTCTGTGGTATCGATTTTAAGTTATGATGCCAAGACTGTTCTGTACCTCAATTTTATTAGACATAGTACCATTTCAGGTACAAATGATTTGTAGGATTAGCAAACTTGTTCCCATCCATGTCAGCAAGTTTGAATGCTCTGTTATTGTATGCCTTGGTGACTAAGTAAGGCCCTTCCCAGTTGGCTAAGAATTTGTCTGGATGTTCATGGGTGGCTTTAAGGACTAAGTCTCCTTCTTTAATGGGATTCTTGTGTAGGTCATGTTTGTGTTGTTGTCGCTATTGTCTTTGGTACCATTCGATTTGATCAAGCGTTCGTACACATTCTTCCTCTATTGAATCAAGGTTAGCAATGCGTAGTTCATTTTTTTGACTTTCATCGAGGAGGCCCGAAAGAGCTATCTTCAATGAGGGAACCTATAATTCTAATGGAAAAACAACTTCAGATCCATATACAAGGCTATATGGAGTTTTACCTGTAGATGTGTGATGTGTCATTCTATATGTCCATAATGCGTAGACCAATTGTTCATGCCATCATTTCTTTCTCTAATTTAGCATCTTTTTGAGAACCATGATGATAGTTTTGTTTGTAGCCTCTACTTGACCATTGCTCTGTGGGTAATAGGGTGATGAAAATGCATGTTTAATACCCAGGCTTTCACAAAAACTTTTAGTATCTGCACTGCTAAACTGTGGCCCATTTTTAGTAATGATGGTCATTGGAATACCAAAATGAGTCACAATATTTTCTATTATGAAGGTGCAAATATGTTTTGAAGTGGTCTTCCTAAGAGGGATAGCTTCTACCCATTTTGTGAAGTATTCAGTAGCTGTGATAATAAAGCTATGTTCAGCAGAGGATGATGGCGTTACTAGTCAAATTAAGTCTAAACCCCATTTTTGGAATGGCCATGTGATTTTTTTTGTGTGTAATTCATTAGGTGGCACATGTATTAGATTACCATGCCTTTGGCAAATGTCACACATTCTGACCTTGGAGATGCAATCGTATTCCATGTGTGGCCAATAATAGCCTAAGCACCTAATCTTCGTTGCCATTGCTTTGGGTGCTATATTCCCTACAGAAAGTCCTTCGTGGACTTGCTCTACAATTGTTTGATCATCAATGCTACTAATGCACATTAGCATAATGCCTTCATAAGATTTGGAACACATGGTGTCTCCTATTAATGCATATTGCTAGGAACGTTTCCACACGGTGTCCTTTTGAGCATTTGTCAAGTGTTGTGGAGGTTCGCCTCTTAGAAGGTACTCTTTTATGTCATCGTACCATTCTATTGCACGTGTTGTACTAACGAATGCTATAGGCATTTCATCGAGAGTGTTAATTATAGGTTTAGCACAACTTGTGATAGAGCTAGGCAATGCATGGAAAATTTCGTGTGTCATGTTTAGGGCTAGTGTAGCAAGTGCATCGAAAACTATGTTTTCACTTCTAGGGACATGTTGTATATTGGTTTCTACTAGTTTCCTCAGCAAATGTTTGGTCAAATCACAATACAGTTGTAAATGGAGAGCCTTACATGCGTAAACCTCAGTAACTTGATTAATGACTAATTGTGAATCCCCTCGAACTACAAGACGTGAGATTCCCAAAGTCAACTCTGCTTGAAGACCTCTAAGAAGACCTTCATATTCTACCACGTTATTGGTACAAGGAAAGGTTAATCGGTAGGCGAAGGGTCGAATCTCTCCATAGGGGTATGTTAAAATGGTCGCAGCACTTCCTTCCTAGGAGGTCAAAGCTCCATCGAAATAGAGGATTGCCTCATAGTTGTCGGGTACGGTGTCTATACTATTAACATTCTCATCTAGGAATTTGGGTTTGACTATTGCTTGATCATGTGTTGGTGAGATGGATAATTGTGTGACTATTGCTTGAGCTTTTGTGGAAGATTAAGTGACATAGTGCAAGTCAAACTCTGCGATCATCACTTTCCACCTAGTTATCCTATTCGACTCATAGATGTTATTAGTGATGGCATGGAGTACATAATCCTTGCAAATGATGTAAACCTAATTACAGAAGAGATAATGTCGTCATTTTTTCAAGGAGAAGATGAGGGAAAGGCATGATTTCTCTACGTTGTTGTATCGTTTTTCATAGGTGATTAATGCATGGCTCAAGTAATATATAGGGATTTCGACTCCATCCTCACGTTTTTGATAAAGCATCGATGCAATGGAGGAATCAGAAGTTACAAGGTAGATGTAGAAAGGTTTATCATTTTGTGGAGGATAAATAGTTGGTAGTTGAACCAACTCTTGTTTTATGTTCTCAAATGATTCGTGACATTATTGAGTCCATTGGAAATGCACGTTCTTTCATAGAAGGTGTTGCATGGGACTCAAATTATCCGTCAACCTTTCGATAAAGCGTCTAATGAATTGCAGTCTACCTTGGAGGCCATGTAGTTTGGTGAGGTTTCTTGGTGATTGCATATTGGTTATTGCTTTAACCTTATCGGGGTCTATCCATATCCCTATTTTGGAGACTAGGAAGCCAAGCATTTTGCCCGTTTTAACACCAAAGACACATTTCTTTGGGTTAAGCCTAAGATCGTATTTAAGACAACACTTAAGCACCAAGTCTAGATCTTTTGCATGTTGTTCAGTTGTTTTAGATTTGACCGTGATATTGTCAACATAATCATTGAGCAAATTGAGCATGTAATCACTAAATATATATGTCATTGCTCATTGATATGTAGCTCCTACATTTTTAAGACCAAATGGCATCATCGTATAACAGAATGTGCCCCAAGGTTTCATAAAAGTTGTCCTAAGTTGATGTTTTTAATTGATTCTTATTTGATTATAGCCTGAAAATCCATCCATAAAGGATAATAGTGCATGCCCAGCAATTGTGTCAATAAGTTGATCAATGCTAGGTAACGGGAAATCATCCTTTATAGTGGCTAAATTGAGATCATGGAAGTCAATGCATATGCATATACTACCATTCTTCTTAGGAACTACAACAATGTTTAATACCCAATTGGAATAATCAATGGCCCGGATAAAGCCAGCTTGGTAGAGCTTTGTGATTTCAGCACGGAAAACAAATGCTACGTCGGGTCTGACCTTTCGTGCTTTTTGTTTTACCGACTTGATTTTTCATCAAGGATAATATTGTGTTGATCTAATACTGCCATGTCAATATATAACCATGCAAACATTTTTATGTTATCTTTTAACACTTGAGTGATGTCACCTATGAGTTGTGAATCTAGTACGACACTTAATTTCAATGTTCTGACTTTACCATTGACTGTGGTAATGGGGATTTCAACTAGAGGATCTTCAGTGATATTGTCAACTTCTAGATCTAGAGTTTTAGCCATGTTTTTAGGCTAGTCTAACATTTCTTGAGTGGAGGCTATTAAATTGGTATAGGTGGATGGATTTAGATCCAAGGATTCTGGGTTGATCGCTCTTTCTACCTCCCCGTATGGTCCATTAAGAGACAATGTTGAGAGGATATTATTGATGGCCATGGTGCTCACTCCTACCAATTTAAAATGGGAGCGAATTAAGAGACACCCCTTTGGTAGGAGAATTACAAAGTGTAAACGAACATAGGTTAATCAAACTATGTACTGAAAAAATTAGGAGACGGAGCGATAGTCGTGGCAGTTTAAGGCCGTACCAAGCCAGATGGCAGTTTAAGGCCGTATTGGGCTAGATGGTAGTTTAAGGTTGTACCAGGCCAGCAATGTTTATGTTGACTTGTCATTTGGACTGAGTATATGCACCATTTTTAAGTTTTAACTTTTTTGACTTTTAAATTTTTGAGTGGACAATAAGTTCATGGAGATTTTAAATTTTTATGAATTTTACGTGCATCGTTACGTATTTTCTATAAGTTTATATATGTTTATTTACTTTGTTGTTGATTTTTGCATTTTTCTCCTCTTCTTCATGAGAAATTTTTTTTTTTTTTTTGGGCCTCATCTCCAAAGGCTGGAATAATGAAGAATATTGGGCAAGCACAAGGCAAAGATGACATAAACAATAACATGTAAACATGGTGAAGTAAAAATTAAAATTAAAAATAGGAGATAAAATAAAATAAATTAAGTTAAATTGATAATATTAGAGGTTAGAAAAGGGATTTTTTGGAATACAATCATCATTTCTATTAGCGTGAGTTCTTGGAAATTTGAGCAACAGCGTGAGCTACAGGAAATGTGAGCCAAGGCGTTAGCGTCAGCATTAGTGTGAGCAAGGCCAAGCGTGGAGGAGAAGGGCAGAGGAAAGGCAAGCCAAGGCAAGGAAAAGAGGCAAGCAGATCTGGCATTCATGGAGGAGAGTGAAGGGCTTCTCCAGCATCTCCACCAAGCCAGGATTCCGATGTGGAAGAAGGACTTGCATAGGTAAGTTCATTTCCCCCCTATTTTTCTCCGATATTTTTACCAGCAGCACTTCCTAGGGTAAATTTTTGTGGCTATGATTTTTGGATTTCTGGACTTGTGGCTTCAATGTGTGTAGCGTGAATGTAAATTTGGGGCGTGAGTGCCTAGATATCCAGCCCAGCGTGAGCTTTCAGGGCTTCTTAGGGCGTGCGTTTTGGGGTTTTCTCGGATTTCTGGGGTTTTCATTTTGGGCTTAGGGTAGGGGCAGTGTGAACTATGAATTTTGGTTTTTGGCCTTAGGCAGGGCCACGTGAACTATGGATTTTTGGTTTTTTGGCTGAGGAATGGCTAGCTTTTCAGGGGAAAGCTTAGCATGATTTTTAGCCTCCTTGGCAGCATGAGTCTAGGGCTCCCTGCAACATGATTTTCAAGAGGGGGGGGGCGCCTTTGCATGAGTGTAGGAAGGAAGGCTTGTTTTTTTTATTTTTCATTTTTCATTTATCTTGCAGCATGGGCTGCATTGGCAGAAAGCCTATTTATTTTTCCTGCAGCATGAGCTACGTTACTGGGGAGTCTAGGGAGGTTCCCTATTTATTATTTTGCTAGGCCTAGACAATGTCAATTCAACCTTTTGTTTGTTTGTGCATGCATAATTGTCAGGGCTTTCCCTGGATTTCCAAGCTCGACAACGTGAAAACAGATCCGAGGGCAATGTGAGCTAGCTTCCAGCGTGAGCTTGAATGTGGGACACTAGCATGAGTGTTGAGGACAAAGGCCTAGCATGAGCTGCTAGTGGGTAGGCCCAACGTGAGCTGCTGGTGGGAAGGCCTAGCATGAGCTACTAGTGGGGAGGCCCAACATGAGTTGGACTAGCACAATTTCCATCACGACTTTCCAAGGGTATCCAGCGTGAGATGGAATGTGAAGATGTGCATTATTTGCTAGGATGTCCATTATTTGCTAGTTTCATGTTTATACTATTTATTTTTTTTCCTGAGATGGATGTTTAAACCTTGCTTGAGTAAATGTTTATGTTCCATGAATTTATTGTGAAATGGATTTTAATGTACCCCAGTGAGCGTCAGATACACTAAATAGATATTGGTGTTCTTGTCTCATGGGGTGCAATATTTGTTTATCTGATTTTTGATTTTATGTGATGTTGACCTATTGTTAGTACTTGGATTTTTTACTTACCCAATGTTTCAGTTGTATGCAGGGGACCTAAAGCTTCTCTCCTCGTCATTGAGCTTGTTGGCGTACTTGCTTGGTTTGGCCCCTATGGGCCAAACACACCTTCCTATGACATGCGAATCAGGCCCCACGTGATATGGTTCTGTCCCGATGTTAGTTCATTTTTGTCATTTATCCTACAAAACTTTAATGTGGTTATATGGTCTCACCTAAGTGAACAGATGCCTCGTGATATTATTGAGACCATGTTGCCTAGGTCTACATGAGACATGCTTGCCTTTATCACTGATATCGATGAGGGACTTTTTAGAGTTGAGGGAGGCCCTGTTGAGGGTCCTAGATCTACTTGTCTCTTGACTCATGTGTCGGAGCTACCTGCATGTAGTCATTACAATAGCAACAACACACTTTTCTTAGCCCTCTGTGTGCATACTTTATTTTAGAATCCACCTAGGATAGTATATAAAGTGGACAAGTATGCTTTCTTGAGTCTTACTTTACATTTTTTATTCCCTTTTTGAATTTTATGTCATCATCTAAATGTAATTGTTGTTTTCCTATGCAGGCCCCATTTTAATGAGAATGGAATGTGTGATGACAATGATGGGCTTACTTTAGCGCACACAGTGCTAGAGACATTCATGGTTGACCCTATTCTTTGTGTTGTGGTACTGGACCAGATAAATGTGGCTATTATAGACTACCATCAGTAGTTCTCAAGAGCTTTTGAGGGCTACCAAGTGCGTGGTTGGTTACATAAGGATTGGTCTTCTAATGGGCCAATTTTTCCTCAAAGGATTGATCCTGCATCCACCTCGCCTGCACCAGTCACAGATGGTAAGTGACCACACCTTAGACTCAATTTTCCTTTTTTGTTGCATCATTGTGTGTCATGTTCCTTTTCTAACTTTTCACTATATGTTTTTATTTTACGGCAGCCATCCCCCCGAAGAAGTTACCATTACAATAGGGTGCACTGAGGCCATGCTTTTTATGAAGTATGGGGAGGTAGAACAATCACAAAAATGGTTACAGAAGCAAGCTTCTAATTTGATTATCAACTACCTCGCCTAGGTAGGTTTGATGGACTTGTTTACAGCCTTGACTCCTAGCATTCCAACTATTGAAATGGTTACCATTGTTGACTCTTTTAGTGGTAATGCTTCTTGTTTTACCATACGTGTTTGAGGAGTAAAGGTATCATTCCACTTAACCATTGAGTTTCTTTCCAATCTTTTTGGCGTTCCCATGAATGGTGCCACGGTAGCCATAGACAGAGTAACCAAAGATAGATAGGTCATAAGGAAACTTGAGTAGTGGTTAGGCATGCCTTGGGGTCCTAATGGATTTACTATGCGAGAGGATACTTGATTGATGGAGGTGAACTTCCTGTATCCTCTCTTTCGAGCATGGGAATTCCCCAAATCTCTTTCTCAAGGAAGAAACCTTGGGATCGAGTCTATGCATGTGATATGTGAAGTTTTAAAGATAGGAATGCAATACAATTGGGCATAATTTTTGGGGTCTGGCCTTCATGGGGAGATCATCAGGTTACGTTCAAGCATTCATGCAAAATCCCACTTCATATTTTCCTTCTTTGCGGGGTACCTGCGTAGGTTTGTTGGATTCCTAGTAGTTCATGAGGATAACCACTACATTTTAAGAGACCATTCGCAACTATCCCACCCTTGGATTCATCATTTGTATAGCATCACTAGATCCCAGGACCCACTAGAAGACATTGAGGAGTCAGTATTAGTCACAACTGGGGGTACAGCTAGTCGTTCCCATCATTCCCATGAGAGCTTGGCTTTGGAACTGCCTAGGCTATGCACGTCTATTAAAAGGGCTGAACGTTTGATTGGTGAGACTGTTGGGAAGTCCAAGACAAAGGTGAAGAGGAAAGAACTCCCAAGGGAGCCTGCTCCAGATGCGATACCAAGAAGAGTAAAGAAGATTTGGATTGTACTGCTAGTGGATGGTAAGTATTTTATTTTATTATTATATATTTATTATTTTGTTGCCTTTGGGTTTATATGTTATTGGATGTACTTATGTAGTATATCATACTAACTCTAAGATTCTAGTGTTATTTCAGAGGACAGTTCGGAGAGGGAGAGAGAGGTGATGGCTTCAATACCTGAGGAAGGAAAAGAAAAGGAAGAAGCAATCAAGGAAGAACAAATTCATGCCCCACAAGAGGAGGATGTGACAAGCAACATGGGGACAAAGCTTGTGGAGGTCTTGGATGCACTCAGGCATTCAAGTGATGAAAGATATGTCCTTGATGGTTTCTTTGATGGATCTTTGCAGCTTGGTGATCCGCCCAGGCTAAACAGTGAAGGGCTTCTTGGTATGTTCCTTGTATCTTAATCCATATTCTATGTCTTTTAATCTTTGTGTGCTATTCTTGATTATCTTGGTTATCAGAGGCAGATGCTAAAATTCTGAGGCACATACACCCCAGGACAAGGTGTCAGGATCATAAGCCCCAATTGAGAAGACCTCCCTTGCTCGTCCCACATGAATTGACCTATTAAGGCCATGACCTAAGATGCCTAGCCAAATGGATTTTTTTACGGGCATCGTTAATGATGTGATTTCTCACCTACAAGAAGCTCATCCAGAACTAGGTATGTGTACATTACATGTCATGCTAAGTGTCTAGTTTTATTTATGTTTCTTTACATTCATTGTTGATCATGAATGATTCATGTGTGCAACATTTGCACCTGCAAGTGCCAAGCTCCAGTGGGATACTTCTAAAGCTACTCAAATTGATGCCCTTGCTGAATTGCCAAGGAATATTGAGTAAGTCCCAAGAAATATTTACGATGCAGTTTCTGGTTGCGCTGTACAGAATGCTAAGTCAGTTTGGACTTTAAGGCATTCAACTGAGTATCTATGGGATGAGGTTCACTCATTGAAGGAGACACTAGAAAAAGAGAGAGAGGAGAAAAGGGATCTTCAATCCCATCATGACTTTACCGCTACTAGGTTGTCCGGTGATAGCACATGGCGTTCATCTGAAATCACCTACGCACTTTACTCGACAATTTTGAACAGCAAAGTGTAAGTGACATGGGACTTAGCAGAATAAAGAGCACAGATAGATTTGCTGAGCAGGAAATGTCAGGATTGGAAATCCTTTGCTGCCAAAGTATGGAAATGGGGCCAAGAACAAAAGGACCACAAGCATCAATATAAGAAATGGTTAAAGGAGGAGTCAATTGAACATCACCGAATGGAGATGTTCATTGATGGGTTAGGTTTGTAGTCTACTTATGATAGGTTTGCTAAGTGCACCGAGGTGGAAGGATCTCCTAAGAGAATAATTACCACTACCTCTGGGGAGGCTACGATAGGTGTGTTCTCTCTTGAGTGCCCTACTTGGACCCCAATGAACAAGGGCAAAACACTTGCTGGCATTGATCTTGGCTTGGAGGATGATTGGGCCAATGTGCCCGAGAAGGAGATTCTACAGCGTTTGGAGACCAACTTAGGGCCTTTGTGACTTGTGAGTGTTTTATTGCGGCATTTATTTTTTGTATGGTTTTATTGTTTTCATTGTTAGTGTTATCATTTTTCTGATTTCTATGTTTATGATTTACATTACTACTCTTACCTATTTTGTTTTGTTTTTTGTTTTCTGTTTGTAGGGACATGTTAATGATGGAGCTGGCCCTAGTGGAGCAGGAGTGGATGATGAAGAGGATCTTGGGGATCAGCCCCCTCCATGAGCTTTTCATCGATCAAACTTAGGCCGTTAAATGTTTTTGGATTTTTGGATGTTTG
Organism: Gnetum montanum; assembly: GCA_015680685.1. Classification (NCBI taxonomy): domain Eukaryota; kingdom Viridiplantae; phylum Streptophyta; class Gnetopsida; order Gnetales; family Gnetaceae; genus Gnetum; species Gnetum montanum. The sequence continues at coordinate 87,229 of MNCI01016789.1, read as the reverse complement.
ATGGAAGGTATAAAGACTAGTGTAATGACTTGGATTTAATTGTGGTATAAAATGGTTGCATTCCTTCATTACTTTGATGTTCCATGTATATATATATATATATATTTGTTATTTTTCATGTTTTTCATTATTTTTCTTATTTTCTCAAGTATATCATGAACATATGCGTGTAGCTAATTGTAACATAAATTTCTAAAATGTAAAGCGAAAGGTAAGGTAAATATTTGAAAAAGAAGGCAACAACCATGCACGAATCTAAATTGTAACTTGTAACTTGTAAATAAAAGTTCAATGTAAAATGATGGGAGTTCATGAATCTATAACCTGTTGACTCTAGTTTAAAGCCATTTTGGGTTGGGTACATCAATTTAAATTCATGATGGACTGTTGAATCTATTGTTAAAGAAAGAAGGATTACCAGTTTTATGCCATAGTGGGCCAAAAGTAGTAATGGTTTCAGAAAGTTTTAAAAGGAACCGGCCATTTTTTACCGTGGCTAGTTTAATGTCATTGCAGACATTTGTTGGTAGTTTAACGTCATATCGGACGATTGGTAGTTTAACTTCATTTCGGACATTTGGTAGTTTAATGTCATTTCAGGCATTTGGCAGTTTAACATCATACTGGACAATTGGCAGTTTAACATCATTTCGGACATTTGGTAGCTTAACGTCATTTCGAACATTTGGTAGTTTGACTTCATTTCAGACATTTGGTAGTTTAACGTCATTTCAGACATTTGGTAATTTAATTATTTTTATTGAGTTACTTCTTGATCCTTTGTAGCTTAACATGTGTGGTTGGGCATGTGGGTAAGATCTTATACTCACCTTTCCCTTCATCGGTGATGTCAAAGGGTAATTCTGACCAAGAGACATTAGTAGGAATGGTGCCTATGTTTGTGTTGTCTGGTGTTTCCTTAGTTTCACTAGGTTTGGGAGTTAACGTTAGGTTTATGTTTTGAAGTATGCTCATGGTTCCTTGCTTAGGCTCAATGAACTCAATTTCTGACTCTTGATCTACTCTAGGGTGTGAGGAAGTAGGTGGTACTATTGTATCCCCGTATATGATGATCTCACCACCCTCGTAAGGTAGGTGTATCTCTTGATGGATTGGTGAGGATACGGCTTTAAGTTGGACTAACCAAGGACATCCTAGGATCATATTAAACCCTGGCATTTCATCAACCACTATGAATTCAGCTGATGTGGGGAATTGGTCCCTAGCTATGAAATCCAAGGTAACCATACCCTTCACCCCAAAGCGAGAACCACTGAAGGATTTCAAGAAAGAAGTTGTCGTGGGCTGTATTTGTTCAGTAAGTCCCAGTTTTTCAATGATGGGAAAAGGTATTACATTTGTCGCTGCACCGCCATCAACATGCACCCTATGTATCTTGAAATGATTAACTTGCATCATTATAAACATAGGGGTTGTAGTAACTTCTCTTATTTTCTCATCTAGCTTAATGTCCTTAGCGCGAAACTCTAGGGATGTGGTTTTCGATTCCTAAGGTTGCACGGACAATACCACATAAATGGATGGTTCATCTATAGGAAGGTCCTCACTAATGGGGACCAAAGTCAACATACGCACGAGAGCTTCTTGATGTACTGGTGAAGTCATTACTAGATCATACAAGCTTAAAGAAGTATTCTTTTGTTTCAAAGCTTGTGTGACCTGGGTGAATGCACTCGCTAGGTCTTTACCATTTGGGGCACCCTTGTCTATGGAGATTTTGTCCATTTGACCCACCATTCGTATTTCTTGTGGATGGGTCTTTACATTAGTAGCCAAGGATGCTTGTTTTGGGATATGACTCATGACATTATCCTCATTTTGATGACTTGCACTAGGCTCATTAATGGACGAACCCATGGGAACAACGTTTAGTAATTTTGGCTTTGGTGGTCCTAATTTGTGTCGATGGTTTTCTCTTTCCAAGCACTCTCTTGTTAATCTATCGGTAAGACATTCTCATAGAGGTCACGAGGGAATAGAGGTGGGTTGTGTATTAGGGCATTTTGGCACCTAGATCACAAAGGGAATGGGTTAGTTTTCAGATGGTGTGGTTGTTACTGCAACAAAAGGAGGTACACAAATGATGAATGGCTTTGGTGGTGTAGGGGATGTGCATATGATAAAAGGGGTTTGAGGATATGTTGGGGTAGGTGTGTTTTTTGAAGGCCTAAAAATCACAAAAGGTTTTCATGGAACGTCCTGTCTATTCTCCACATGGATAGTATTAATCACATATAGTGCATCATTCGTATTGAGAGGATCCTTGTAGACTCCCATGGATTGGTTTTGGGGTCTTACTGGGTTTGTGTCATCGACTACTACTGCACCTTTGTCAATCATGTGTTGTATATCCTATTTTATAGAGTGAAACAATAATTAGTCCCATCACCACATTGTTGGTGATATTCACAAAACCTATCCAACCTAAAGCCTTTTGGAATGGGGGGTTCATTGGTTGTTGCTAAGGCTGGGTTCTTGGCCAACTTACAAAATTGATCATGTTTTTGAGAGGCCGCAGGAGACATTTGTTTGTGCTGAATTAGCCCAGCCTTTAGAAATTGATCAAGCAATTGTGAAGGCTTCATTGGCAAGGGTGTCTATTGAGTGGGGTCTTTTCTTTCAAATGCATAGGCATGACCCATGTTGTTATTTCTATTTAAGGAAGTTTCAGATGTTGGCATAGGTGTGTTTCTTTCATACCTATTTCGGGGAGCCGGTTGCTTTCCCCTTTGTCCTAGATGGTTAGATCAGGTTGTCTCAGCCACTGTCACTACCATTTTTTTGGATTTATCTTTCTTCGTATGTTGGCTCCTAAAGGTTGAGTAGGCTGGGTCATTACTTGTTTGTGCTACCTCTTCTATATCTTTGATTTGCACACAAATTATTGGCTCAATGTGTGGGCTTTCAAATAGTAAATCTTTGACTTAATAAAGTCATTCACAGCCGCCTTAAGGATGGTAAGTAGATATGTTTTAGGGATGGGTTCGTGAAGTTTATTCAAGGCTGCACTCCACCTTTGGATAAATTTCTGTGCTAGCTCTAATGGCGCTTGTTTAATCTAGACCAAGCTATCTAACGTAGCCTTAGGATTTAGATTGTATTTGAAACAGGTGACAAACTTGTGCAACAAATCCTCTAGAGAAAATATGGAGTTATGGCACAAAGCTTGGTACCAGTCTAAGGCTTTTCTAGTTAAGGACATAGCAAACACAAGCAGAATTACATGGGGTCATGCCTGAAGCAAGAGACATTCTATTCAAAATATTATTGGGTGGGCATTTGGGTCTCCCTCTCCATTGTACTTGGTCAGCTGGGTTAATGAGATTCCCTTTGGCAAGGTTAAGGGTGAAACTAAGGGGTCAATTGGATCATCTTGATAGAAGTCTAGTACCTTAACTTCCTCAGTATTCACTATTTTAAGGCATTTTAATTCTTCTACCAACGAGTGCATCATTTTTTTTTGTGTCTGCCCACTCTTGGATGGTAGGCAGACCAGTGGATTGAGCGGATTGTGATTGATAATGGTTCAATTGTTGCATTGTTTGTGGAAAGAGAGGTTTTTGGATTAACGTTTTTTGTGGTGGAATAGTATTCAGGATTGAGACTATAGCCGATGGAACCCATTGCCTAGCCATAGGTTGTGAAGTAACACCTTGAACATGTTGGATTGAAGTAATCAATGGTGCTCCATGGATCTGCACCTAAGGTATGTAATGGGTGGATGTGGAAGCTAGTATGATCGATGACATTCCAATTACTTGATGTCAAAAGATAGATCCTACGTTAGTTTGGGGAGGAAGTTGTTGGGACTATACTTGTAGGGGTATGATGGAAGTGGATGCATCAGAGTGAATATTGAGCACGGAGAAGATGGGAATGGAAACAGGTACCTCTTGTTGGGAAACTGGTGCTTGAGTGTTTGCAGATGAAGGAGGAAGCATAGTTTCTTCCAAAAAAGGGTGGAATAATGGGTTTGTATAAGCATGGGGACTGACAATGTGATACGAATCTCCATGTTTAGACTAGGCTGCAAAGTCATCTTCCTCATCTTCACTCTGAGGCTCTATTTGAGGTAGCTATAATGCTTGACTTCTTGCCATGAGAAGCTGGGATATGAGTTTATGATGGTTTTTAGACAACAGGATTATGTCAAATGCTGAAGGTATGAACTCATAACCTTCTTTGTGCATAAATTCATAGTCTCTCTTCGCTTCCCTCTCTACATGATCTATAGGTAAGTTGGCTTGGATCTTGACATAGATCAAGTTATACTATTCAGGTGTAAGAGTTGAATAGGTAGGGTCTTTGCCCTATAGCCTAAGTAACTGACACGTAGGACCATGGGGATTTATCTATTCAATAATAGTTATGGATTTTGTAGCAGTCACAGTGTTCGAGGTTTCAATGCCAAAGTCCGAGATCGGCAGCATTACCGGGTTAATTTGGGAGGATTCCATAATGAACGTGAGTAAAATAAGCTAGATAATTTGAACATGAGCAATGTGAGAAATTTGAACGTAAACTAAGTGTCAGCACCCACAGTGTGAGGAATTGTAGCATGAACAATAGTGTCAGCACCCATAGCGTGAGGAACTGCAACGTGACCAATGGTAGCGTGACCAACGGTGTCAGCACCCACAGTGTGAGTAACTGCAGTGTGAGCAACTACAATGCAGCATGACTAACAAATAGAAGCTACAACATGGGTTAACTGTAGCATGACCAAAAAATTATGTGAGCTAATAGCATGATGCTGACAAATAGGTGAGCTGATTGTGTGAGGTATTAGGAGTGGACAGGATAGGTAAGTCAATCTAGCATGTGTAAATAGATTGGTCTTTAATCAGTACTTAGTTTGTGCAGTGTTTAGACAGGTAGCATGGTCAACATTTTGATAGAAAATAAACAAGTCAAGCCATCCTTCTAGCATCACTTTACTGTACTAACCTAAATCATTGGTGTAAGGCTAGAACGGAAAAACAAACACCAAAAAATTGTCGGGCAGACACAGCTGACCTTACCTTCACCTGAGGGAAAGCTGGAAAAGAAAACGAAGGAAGAGTGCCTTGGATGGTCTACATGCAAATCCACCAAGGACTTCCCTGAGCGTAAATTATGGCTTGTGCTAGGGTTATCATAACTAATGCATGAAATGTAAATGGTGACATATGAAATGTAAACGGAGCATATACAGAAGTGCATTGTAAACAAAGCTTAAACTAAATTTTAAAATAGAATAAACAATCTAAATGAAAGGCCACAATGAACTGTATTGTATTGTTCAACAAGAATGTGCACCGGTCAAAGCATAGCTACGTGTGTGAATGGAGGGTCAAGTGCTAAGCCCTAGGGTGATGTGTAATAGGTGCTTGGATGCTAGGAGTCTCATGTGCCTGAGCGTCCAAGGTTGCTGGTCTATTCTTCCTAAGTTGTCAACCTTTAAAATTGCCAATGTCCAAAATTTCCGACCCACGTTTATGTGAATTGACAAGGTATTTATAGGGATGGGCTGGGCTCAGGTGTGGAATTCAAGAATGGAATCAACGACTGGGAGATGAGAGGAAAGTAGATCAAGTCACACGTGTCCAATGGATAGCTATATGTGAGTTGGACGTGTGTGGGCAAGCTACGTTCTGGACTAGGTACATTGTCTCTTACAACATGCAACAACTCACTCAAGCTAGCCATGCTCATGGCACACACAATTCGGAGCATAAGAGCCTGACAAATGACAAATGATGAAAATTTACAATGAAATGATAATGTACAATAAGAGAAATTGACTCTGGCTCGCTTGAAACTTCTAGATCTTTGAATTGACTACTGCACGATGTCTATTTGAGTGATTTTGTGGCTGTTTGAGGTGTCTTCGCCTAACAAGAACTTCTAGCATGAGGTGATTTTGTCACAACTTGTCTTCAGCATGCGCATGCTACACTAATGTTGCACTCATGATGCACTCATGCTACAACGTGTCCCTAGCGTGACCTTAGCGTGAGTGACTTGAAAGTGATGCATTTCACTCTAGATTTTGATTTTTGAAGCCTAATTCTTGAGTACAAAAGTTACCTGTCTGTGTCTAACCCTAAGAGTGATCTGAAATCTAGGATTTGAGCCTAGATGTGCCTTGTTTGGAGCCACTTTTGGCAGCTCACACTGGACTCACGTTGCAACGTGACCACATCATGAGCCACAAAAACTACCATTTTGGACTCAAAAACTAAAATTCTGAAGGCTGAAGGCTGAATTTATCAACAATGAACTCTGAGGGTCACTTGCTCTTTGGAAATCAAGTCATTTCAACTCATTTTTGGGGCTCCCAGAGTTGGTCACGCCGGACTCACACTACAGTGTGTCCCTAGCATGACCACAGCGTGACCTGCAGCATGTGTGTGGAAGTGTAAACAGTTTGTCTCCAAATTTGAATTTCTAAATGCTGAAACCTGGAGTGGATATTAGTGGCCCTCGAGGATGGCTTGCACTCTTAGATTTTGACCATTTTTTACTTGGTTTGGAGGCTTCTAGCGTTGGTCACACTAGACTCACGTTGTAGCGTGACCACAGCGTGCCCTACAACATGAGTGTGAAAATTACAATTTTCAGCGTGTGTTGCCCAGGATAATCCAGCGTGAGTGAGCTTGACTTAGTCAAATTTTTGCCTCCCAAAGGTCAAGAGGGCTTTGAGTTGTTCTTTCTTCAAAGTATTAAGCTAAAATTAATGGTATTTCATGAGGGTCTAAAGAATTAGTTAGGGAATTTAACATTAAATTCCAACAAATTTATGGATTATTTCAAAGGAAAAATAGTCCCTTAGATAAGGTTCTTAGAGACACATATTTAAATGCTAGCAATGTGATCATTTCAATCTAGCTAAGAAGAACCTTGAATCTAATGACTTTGAATGATTTCTTTAATAAGGTTGTTCAGCTAGAAAATAGTTAAAATTAACTAATGAAGACATTGTTCAAGCATCAAAATATGAGAAAAAGCATTAGTTTCTATGTAATTTATAGCTTAGTTTAAAGCATTTCCCCTTACTAATAATAAAAACCAAGACTAGGGAAATGAATATTCTAGAAAAAGAAAAACTAATAAAGGAATTACTCAACAAAGTAGTCAAGTCAAAAAAAGCATTGGCTAAAGTTAAGGTCAAAGAGGAAAAGAAGCATAGTAAACACAAACATTAAGATACCAAATTAATAGATTCTAAAGACGATAATAATGAAACCACCTCAAATTTTCTTGACATTAAATCTGATGGTCGGTCATCTAGTATTTATTATGCTAGCAAATCTTCTAAATGTGACTCAAGTGACATTTCCTCCTAGCAAGTTTGAAAGAAGATTTATCTTTAAATGAGGAATGCAATAATAATTATGTATTTAAATATAACTTAAGGTTAAAAGAAAAATTAACTGCATCTATGCCTCCAAGTGTCACCCCTCAAACTACCACTAAAAGAAAAGCTTTTGAATCAAATAAAAGAGAAAATTGTATAGATTGATAAAAATCCCCAAAATTAGTCATCTAACAAATGATTTATGAATTCAAGCTTTTATGGTGATGTAGAATATGACTTAATAGAGGATATAAAACAAAAATCTAAAATAAGCCATGTTTGTAATGAAGATAAAAAAGTAAAATCTTACTATTCCTATACTCCATATAAAGAAGCCCCTCATTTTCTTCTAATAATAAAATTGAATGGAAAATATTTGCATAATTTTTTAGTTGATTCAAGAGCTACATCAATATTAAGTCATTATCTATTTGTAAACAATTAGGATTATCTCCAAAATAGTTTAACAAGAAAATTGTTTAAGTATATAAGAACAAAGTAAAAATTGTGAAAAAATTACCAAATGTTTTACTTTAAATTTCTTCAAAACCTCGTGTTAGGACTAGAATAATCATCAAAGTAGCTAATATTCTAGATATATATAGTCTCTTATTAACTTGGAATTGGAGTAATACTTTTTTTGGATATATATCAACAGTTTATTCACACATGTGGCTACAATGGAAGGGAGAGCCTAATTAAATATACATATACAATGAGCTCTTGATGATCAGGAATATTACTTCTAATGGAAAGAACAAAGTCATTGAGACCAAGGATATTAGAATAGAAGTATGTTCACTTAGAGAAGTCCAAGTCCCAGAAAGAGAAGAAATTCAAAGCAATTAAAAATGGAAACTATATTTTGATGGGTCTTGCAATTCAAAAGAAGCCAAAGTTAGAATAGTATTAACAAAAGACAATTCTCAAAAATCTTTCAAAGATATACATCTATCATTCTCACATAAAAATAATAAAGCTCAGTATGAAGCCCTCTATATCAAAATTAGAACAACTTTGAAGAAAGGGATTAAAAGAATTATAATTAAAGAATACTCAAAGCTTATTTGGGAATAGGTTAAGGATGAATGTGAAGTAAAAAGTTCATTCTTAAGGTCATATAAACAACTCATTTGTAACTTATTAGACTAGTTTGAGCAATATGAAATAAAGCATATATGTAGAGAAAATAACTAAGTACTAGATGAGCTAGTCATAGTGGCCTCAACATCGGATCTATCAAAGGTTACAAAATATATAATAATTGTAACTAAAATTGAAAATCATCCTTCAATCCTAGATAATGTAGAACACTTCCAAGTATTTAAAGATGATGATCAATTTAATTAGCTTCTTAAAAAATAAGGAAGAATTTGAGAGTAAAGTTATGTCCAAACAAGAAGTTACATCATAGCTTAGATCAAATTTTATTCCCAATAAGATAGTTTATTATGAGCATGAGTTTAAAAAAAGGTTACTTAAGGGGATAGAATTCCAAAATCCATATGATCAAGCTTATGAAATAGTAATCCTAGGATCTAGAGAAAAAGTCAAGAATGTTGAATATCACTAAAGAAAATGATTTCATATTTAGAAAGAATTTTTTATCCTTGTTAAATGATAATTTGGATAATTTTACATGGCCTTATGATGACCTTAGAGCATTTAGACCTAATGTGATGACTCACAAGATTCCATTAATCAAATATTTTAAGGTGGTAAGACAAAAGTAAAAGAAGTTTAGACCATCTTTTAAACTAGTCATGGGAGCTAAAATCAAAAAGCTATTATAGGCCAGAATTATATATCCTATCTAAAATTCAATTTGGCTAGCCAATCTTGTACCTATAAGAAAAGAAACAATGATATTAGGCTATGTGTTGATTTCATAAGTTTGAATGAAGCTCATAAATGGATAAATATCTATGCCCAGAATAGATGAAATGCTAATTAAAGTATATGGATGTTAAGTGTACTCTTTTCTGGATAGTTTTTAGGATATAATCAAATTATGGTTGATAAAAATGACAAGTATAAGATATCCTTCATTAGAAAATGGATAGCTTTTGCTGATAGGTGGATGGGATTTGGATTGTCAAATGTTAGAGCCACATTCCAAAGAGCTATGGATATAGATTTTAAGGTTTAATAGGAAAATTTTTGGTAATTTACCTAGATGATATTACTTTTTACTAAAAAAAGATTATATTAGTTACCTTCAACAAATTTTCAATAGATGTCTAGAGTATGGAATTTCTTTGAATTCTAAGAAGAGTATTTTTTAAGTAAATTCTACAAACTTATTAGGACATATAATTTCCCAAAAGGGTATAGTAATAGATAACATAAGAATCCAAGCTATTCAAATATTAAACACTTGATCAACAAAAAGTCCCTTAGATCCTTCTTTGAAAAAATAAATTTTATCAAGAAGTTTATACCTGGATTTACTGAGATCACCAAAGTTTTAATGTACATGCTCAAGAAGGACATGCAAGTCAAGAAGACATCTAAATCAAATAAAGCATTAGTGGTTCATCTCCAAAAGTTGAATACAAGATAATTTCATAAGCCTTAGCTATGGGGCTCCCAAGTTTTATATGCTGCTATGGGGATCCCAAGTTTAAATGTTAGATGTTTTCATTTTTCTTGATTTATAGCCTATTTTTTCATAAAGTTGAGGTTCATTTTATGGGGCCACAAAGTTAACACCCTGAATATAAGGTTGACACCCTGACTTGCTATTATTATGTATATAATATTTTCCTAAGAGTGAGGAGCCTTTTTCGTTCTAGATTATGAAAAAATAGCATTTTATAACCATATTTCATAAATGGAAATTCTTTGGTGTGAATAAGTCATCCCATATAGTGAACTATGGGGGCTCCAATTTTAAGGTTTTATGGATCCCACTAGGGCATGAAAAAGTATCATTTTATCATCATCTATATTAAAAGAAAAATTCTTGGGTATGACAATTCTTTGATGCAAAAATCCTAGATAGTGAAAACCTCCCCTATGGCTCACTCATGGTGTGGTAAGATGATTCAACCCTTTTGGTCAAAGACTAATGAGCTAATGTTTGATTAATGACATAACTTCTATTGCCTTACCCCAAGATCATGAAATCCTCACTCTCTAATCAACAAGCTGCCCCTTCCTTGGGGGCTTATTATAGAGATTCCTAGCTCCTAGGATTTTTGGGGAGTATGTAGTGGTCTACCACACCTACTAGGAGGTTTTTCAAGCATTAACAATGTCTATTGTGTTTGGCATGCATGATTGACATATATGATGTTCTTGATTGGTAGGATTTATAGTTTAAAGAGTGACATAAAAGAGAAGAGATGAGCATGGGGTCCCTAAGTTATAAGTGAGGGACCTAGGGCCCCCAAGGAAGTGGCTTGGAATGCCAAAGTTCAAAGCCCATAAAAGTGAGGGATCTCTGTCTAGTAGGATTCATAGCCTAAAAAGTGACATAAAAGTGAGGGGCCTTTGGGGCCCCCAAGATAAAATGTCTTTTTAAAATACCCCTCACTTTCATATCATTGTTTAGGCTATAAATCCTATGAGACAAAGACGATAGACATTTATGGGCTTTTTCCTATGTCGAAAAATTATCCCAAAGTTTCATGTCACTCTTTAGGCTATACATCTAGGCTGAAAAAAATCACAAACATTTTACTTGGGGGCCCTAAACCCCTCACTTTTAACTTGGGGGCCCTATAAAATTACTTGGGGGCCCCATAAACTTACTTGGAGGCTTCAAATGCCACTCACATTCATGCAACATCACATAAAGCTACAGTGGGAGGCTGCTACCTACATCAAAAGAGGGATACACTATGACATCACATCACCTCTGATAAGAGAGGGTGTGGTAGCAACATCATCCATACCTTGGGCTAGGGATTCTTCTCCTCAAAACTAGTGGCCTGTAGGTGCCACCTCATAAGGGAAGGGAGCTAAGGAAACATCACCCAAAGTAGCAATGGAAGGGTGCTACCACCTTACATATACTAGGAGCAACTACAACATCACCCCTAAAGCTATAGTGGGAGTGTGCCACCTCACACCACCATGATTTAGTGACACCAACATCACCCATACCCTAGGCTAGGGCTTCATCACCCCTAAAACAACAACCTATGGGTGCCACCTCAAAGTTTGGAGGGAGCTAAAGCAATATCATACACTTGGAGCAAAGGGAGCATCCACATCTCACCCCAACTCTGGGGTGACTTATTCACTAGCCAGGATTTTCACACCCAATAATTCTACTTTTAATATAGATGATGATAAAATTATACTTTTTCATACCCTAGAGGGATCCATAAAACCTTAAACTTGGGGGCCCCATAGTTCACTATCCAAAATGACTTATTTGCACCAAAGAATTTCCATTTATAATATATGATTATAAAATGCTAATTTGGCATACCCTTGATGGAAAAAGGCTCTTCACTCTTAAGTAGATATTATATACATAATAATAGCAAGTTAGGGTATCAACTTTATAGTCAAGGTGTCAACTTGTGGGTCCCATAAAACCTTTAACTTGGGGGCCCCATAAAATGACCCTCAACTTTATTATTAAATAGGCTATAAATCAAGACAAATGGAAATGTGTGACATTTAAACTTGGAAGCCCCATAAAACATTGGGGTTCCCATAGCAACATATAAAACTTGGGGGCCCCATAGCTAAGGTTAGCAACATCATCTTATCTTCAACTTTTAGAGATGAACCACACTAATTTCGGATACTTGTATTTATCATGTCATAAACCAAAGATACTTTGGATCTAATTTTAGACTATTCATGGATCTAAATTTTTTGTCATAATCCTCTACTATCTCCCATATGCTAGTCAATTAGGCTTTAGTAAACTCTTTTATTTACCTCTTTACGATAAATTAATGGTTATTCTTTGATAGCACTATCTTAGATAGATACATGAAGAATGCCATGGAAATATGACATACATTAGAGTACCATGAAAAATGATTTAAGAACCTATCTATCAAACCTTGTAAATGGTGGGGATTTTCTATTGATCATTTGCTCTTGGTTGCACTCTTAGGGCTAAGGAAAAAGACTTTGTTCAAGCTTCCATGATTTACCTAGTATATGGGATAGGCTTTGACTGTGGAAACCCTTCCTAGCTCATTGCATAGAAATAAATTCCACCTATTCTATATCTTGTAAAAAATTTATTGTAAAGGACCCTCCTTATTGAAGTAGGTTCTATTTTACACTAGTTGGTTTCACAAGCTTATTACTACATGACCTTGAGAAAAAAGAGTGGTGTACTTTTTGGGCATGCCTTAAGTAAAGGACTTAGTCTCTTGGGTATCTATCAACATATAGAGATCTTTCCTCTACCATTACATAGAGTGATATTCTTATTCAATCAACCTTCAATATCCAAGTTTGAAGGATAGAACAAGAAGGTTGTCCTCTAATTACTCTTTCCATGGCAAAGTAAGCATCTTAGCCCAAAGAGCAAGTTGCCTCTATGTCTACTACTATTGATGTTTCTGCTTCCATTGAATCCTTTTGATTAAGATTAGTAGAAAATAAGCTCACATATATATCCATAGAAGGAAAGATTAGAGTCATCTTATCTTAAATACTCCTTAGAAGAATGAACTCTTAACGATGCAATTTGAATAGAAATATTTCTTTCGAAGCCCATTTAATAAACTTGTCAGGAAAGCTTAATAGAGTGACTAACCAGTCATGCCAAGTAGCCCTGCACTAAGAAAGTCATAGTCCTAGCATTTTTTCTCCTTCGATAAAGTTGGATTGTAAGAGTCAGCCTTTTTCACATGTGTGCATCATCACTCAGGATTAGTCTATCTTTTCTAAAGCAAGAAATCCAATTCGAGCTAAGCTTAGTTTACTTAGATTGGGTTTACTGTAGAGCTCGTTAGATATGGCTTACATATATGCTACATGGGAATTTTTTTTGAAGTTGAAGCCTTCTATCAATCGCATGTAGGTATACCATCTTTAGGCAGTTACATACTTGAGTGGATTTCCCTATGTATCAAACCAAGAACCAAGTTTCCTAGTAGGAGCTCTTGGTCTACTACTAGGGATTCAAAATACACCATAATCAAAACATAAGGAGAGGAGGTATAGCAATAGTGTGGGTTGATACTATTAAGGAAGATTGATCTGGAAAAGAAGAAGTAGAGCCATTCAAGTTGAAAGCAAGGTGGAAAGTCTCAATTCAATGCTATAAGTGATAAACATGGCAATAGTCAATGACACTAGAGGGAAGCCACTTGGAAGGAAGGTGGCTTATGTTGTTGAAAGTCTAGCTCATCATAGCATAACATATATGTATCCCCTAATAATGATCATCCCTATTTGATATCATGAATAGGTCTACCTATCAACCATTTCTATATGAGAGATGGAGGGCTACCTTGCTCTCTTAAGATTGTACGAACTAGTTCTTTTTTACTAAGAACATTGGCATGAGATATTTTTTTTAATTAAATCATTATATTTACTTATTTAAAAATAACTGCACATTGTAGGAATGTCATTGAAGCACTTTCTCAAGAATTATCCTTTTCACTATTAGCTTGAAACCAAGATCCTTTCGCTTCAATTTTCCTATGTATAGGTTCGAAAGTGGATTGCTTTGTCTCTATATCTTGACCATTGACTATGACCTAGAGACTCTAGTCTAGCTTCGATGATTATTGATTTTTTATTAGAGTCAACCATTTACTCTAAAGAGAGTGAGCAACCTACTAGAATCTAGGAATGAGCAATAGAATAGGCGCTTCTCTTCTGTCTTGCCGCTATGCCCCTTAGGCTATTAAGAATTGTCTTTCACTAAGTGTGATTACAAAATCCTAGATGGAGAATTTGTTGAGTGCTAGTAATAAAGAGATTGTGTTCGATTCTTTCATTCCTCTAGCTAGGTTTATTCCTTGGATTATGATCTACATCTACAAACTCAATCTAAAGATGAAAGTGATTAATGGAATGTAACTTTTTGGATCCTAGTTGGCCCCGTCATTCCTCTTTGGCCTCACTCTTCTCCTCTTCTACCCAAAAAGAATAGACATTGAAATGTTAATATGCTTTAAGGATTGAGGCTTTTGGTATCCTTAGTCACTAATTTATCTATTGTATGTAGTGAATAGGGCCCAGTGCAAGCAAGCTATTTTTTAGCCTCTCTCTTGTTCAACAAGAAATCACCATCTCCTTAGCCCATGAGTAGAAGTAGGTGAAATTGTAGGGAAGTTCATTTAGAAAGAAAAACTACCATCAAGTGAAGCACTAGGGGATTGATTTCAATGCCTTAGATCTTCCCTACTTTAGAAGAGTCAATTCGTATAGAGGACATTGAGGCAAGGAAGGAAGGTAAGAGTACCATCTGGCTAACCTTTTTTCCTAGTTTACTTTTCACACCTAAAAAAGTAAATAAAACATTTTATAGCACATCCATATAATGGGCATATCATGAGAATTCAAGTACCAATTCCAAATTCAACTCTTCTTCCCATTGTTGCTTACTTGCCTGAACCTCCTACTCATATTAATGATTGAAAGCCAAGTCAAATACAAGTATTAGTAGTCATAGGAAAGCCCTTCCAAGTGAGCATATACTATATTATAAATATAAAGGCTACATATGAATCTTACTCTATCAATTTTATTTTTCCTCTTACTTTTGATGAATTAATAGTGTTTGATGCAATAACTAGTGTGATAGTACTCCATCTTGGTCTTACATCCCTTCTTCCTAAATTCCTAACTACAGTTGAAAACCCAATATTAGTAAGTTGGAATATCACTTGTTCTCATATATTCTCAGAACCAATACCAAAACTAGTCCATAGAAGCTCGAAATCTTATTGGTAAGTGAATAGCTATGAGTGCCTTAATTACTTAATTAGTGGATTGACTACTTTACTCCGTACCCTTGATAGCTCTCTAGTTTTTCCTGGTGTGATTGTATCATAAGTGAATATCAACAGTTTTTTTAATAATAGCTCTGAGAGAGAAAGGATATTACATGGAATAGGTTACCAACTCTAGGAGCACCTCCATATCTTAACTCACTATACAAATACACACCTAGCTTTCAAATAATATGGTTTATTATGTAGCCTAAAAAAAGTGTTTAATTAATTACCTTAGGACTAACAAAATGCTGATATACAACTCTTACTAAAATCTTAACACTTCATATACTATCTTGAAAGCTCTGACCTAGATATCTATGACTTTTAAGATTCCCAATGTGTGCCATCCTCTTTACTATCAATGTTATAACCACTGTTTAATAGCTTTTTCAAAGCATGAGGATGATACCATTCTTTTGATTTTGAGATGTTGGGAATAGACTCTTTGCTAGAAGAGAGAAATCCTTCTGCATGACTTGCTGACAGCTATTGAAAAAGCTTTTAGAGGTAAAATTCCTTACATTAGTGAAACTAGGATAGCCTTAATGTTTTCATCAACTATTTCAGCTAAAATTTTCCTAGTTCAAAT
>MNCI01016789.1:51427-71315 GCA_015680685.1 Gnetum montanum | reverse complement strand
CTCTCAACCCAAAAAAAGAGTCCTATTTGTCCTCTAAAATGGTAGGGAGCTAAAAGATCCAAAACTTTAATACATGTTTCAAAAATGAATAAGAAATGTTGTATCTATATCTACAAGACCTAAATTATCAAAGGGTTCTCCCAGAACATTGAAAATTCATCCTAGAGTGGCCTTCCCTACTGGGACACTTAGAGAAGCTCATGTATTACCCACAAAAACCAAAAAGTATATATATATGTATATAGACTATTTCTGAATTTAAAAATCAAATAGCCCACATCCAATCAAATGAAGAAATTAGTAAACAAACAAACTACTTGTAGCTAGCCTTATTCAATTATTTCTAGTAGGTCTAGAATCAATTTTTTCATTTAAATTGTTTGCTCCTATATTTCAAAACTCTTTTCAATTAAAAAAATCTAGGAAAATTATGTTGGTTCAACTTTGAATTTATAATTAGGTTGTATTATACTAAAAGAACAACCTAAAATGAAAGTGTATCTAGAAAATCTAGTTTTATCCTAACTATGTTAATTTTTTTTATTAGTTATTTCTATTTCTCTTAAAGGACCTATGTTAAGTGAAGGGGGAACTCTAGAACTCATTCTCCGTGTTAGCGGGGAATTTCCCAACAAAAGATTCCAGTTTCACCCTCAATACTTGCCCTACATTACCCTAAGTTACAACCCTAGAATATTGTAATAAGATATTTCCTCAAAATTCAATGATTGGTTAGAGGACTGCAACTTCAAGGTAGGGTCCTTCATCCATTAGATTCCATACCCTTCTTGAGATTTTCATTTTATTCTTCCCTCCCCAAGGTTTTCATTTTTCCTTCTTGTTAGGTTCATAACTAGGTAAGTAGATAGATAAGTTGAATAATGGATAGATCAATCATATTGATAGCAACATTGTTGTTTAGGTAACTTCTAATTCCCTCTAAAGTGTACTATTGGCTACTTCCAGATGTGATTGTCTAACTGATAGTAAAATTTGATTGTGTTATTCTTCTCGACTGATCAAATCTATCAACTGATTCCACTTACTTTAAGTGGAGATAATGGTAGGTGGCCTTGGGTTCCACGCATTGTGCATCCTATTAGTTTTAGTATGATACTTCACTTTGAGTAATTATACATGCATAAGTACAAGGTTAAAATCAAGGCCATGTCTATGCAGTGTCTTTTATTCTGAATGTTGCTAATCAAGGGGGATAACCATGTTATAAGTGTCTTCCCTTGATAGAAGCTAGCCTCAAATAATTAGTGTTGGTTAGTAATGTTAAACCCTAAATCTATTTAAATTCTAAATTTTTTTATATGTAAGTGCTTCCAACTAGCACAACACACCAAGTGTTTGGCTTAAGGTTATAATAAGTGTTTCTATGAAATGTACATAGCCCATGACATAAAATAATACAAACCTATGAAACACACACCTTTTAGGTAAGAGAATTCAAAGAATGAGTGCACATGAAGGATAAGCTCATTCTTGGAATGAATGCATGATGCTAGTAGGTAAGAAAATTCTTAGAATGAGCACACAATGGGAACAACCCCTACGTTACCCTGCCCACATGAAGGATCCACCAACAAGTTGCTCTTTCATTATATTTTTATCAGCCTAGAGAAATCCAAGAAAGTGTGAGCACTCCAAGCTAGCATCTGCTCAAAGAATCACAAATTCCCCACATAACATAATACAAAACAATATAGTTACCTTTGTTGGATATTGCATGTGTACTTGTGCATGCAGACAACTCACGTTAGCAATTAACTAGACCTCATAGTACCTCTGTTGATCAACTAAGCTAATAGTAAATAACCATACTCTTGGGAGCCCCCAACTCATAAATGGAAGGGGTCAACCATCAATATCATGAATATGAATGCTTATCATATTTCCTTGCCTTCAAAATGTGGCCCTGCCTCTGTGTAGTAGTACATTGGGTGGATGATAGCCAACATGCAATTTTCCATTCCATATCATACTACTACTTAATGGTGGCCAAGCAACCAACCAAATCATTCTTTCACTATTGCCAACCTACAAAACATGTAAACCCTAGGTATTCTAGATAGTGGAAGCCATATAGTAATATGAAAGGAACATGAGATGATTTTTTTATGGTAAATCATTTGAATGAAAGTTAGCTTGGTAAAGTATAAGTAAGAGTGAAAGTAAAGCTTAGGGCTTGGACGCTTAGGCTTAGCTTACTCCCAAAATTATTAAAGTAGCTTGAACATTATACTTTTATATTAGTGACAATTCAATAATCCATGGGGCCTCACTGATTTTGTTTTCATGGTATGTTTTGTGAATTTATGAGCTATACCATAACAATGAGGCTCAAGTCTTCCTCTCAAGGAATGATTTACGAGGTTACGTTAAGGTCCTTGAGTGGACCTTAACCCTAGGTTATAGTGATAGATGGGTTGTTGAATTGATTAGGTCAAAGGGTCAAACCATGGATGCAATTAAGTAAATGTGTCCTCTAGGTAGACCTAAAGCTCATTTTATATATGTTATGTTATAATAAAAAAAACCAAAGTTATTTTTTTTATGATAAAACAAATTGAAATCCAAGAATACACAATTAGTTAGGCATCTCCATCCTAAGGCCTCAGCTCAAGCACGACTGAATTAGCCCTCCATTAGAACTACAAAAATATTTTTTGTACAAAGGAAGAAATCTAACAACAGTGACCTCCCCACCCCAAGGGGGGGTGATGGGTAGGGAACTTAACTAAACATCACAATCAATTTTTCATGGCCTAAAATCCATCATAGATTACAATGACCTGGCCTAGCTATGCATTCATTCTTCTAATGAGCTTATTGTGACCTACACCTATGTACATCATAGAGTTATATAGATAAGGCCTTTTGTTTTCTAGTTATATAAATAAGCCCTTTTGTTTGTTGGTTGGGATCCTCTCAGTCAAATCAAGCAGCTCAAACACTCAAGTTAGAGTATAGTAGCCTATTACATGTAGGGAATTCTTTTTTAGTTTGACCATACCACACCATACCATACTTTCAAGATGTCCCGATAGAGAGATAAACACACATGGATGGTATTTTTTTTATTTTTCTATAATATTGGATTTAGATTTTTCATAGTAAGTTGGAATGAAAGGAAATACTCACAAACCACATGCTACCAACCAACTAGAAGTGTTCACTATGTGTTGTTACTCAAAACTTTGGTTGGTAAATTAAGAAATCAATCACCAAAACCAAAGAATCATAGCTAGAGTAGAACCCATGGAGTTTAACCCCCATTTTTTGGTTCACCTATGTATGTGGGAAAGTGGCTTAGATTATGAATGTACATCCAAATATTTGATAATGGGCTGAATTGGTAAATGGCTGTAAAATGTAAAAGATATTTCTGATATGAAACTACCATGCATGGTTTTTTTTAAGAAAATCCAACTGATAAAGGATACCATGAACTGTCTCTATCCATACAAAAGGTAGCTCTAACTAAAGGAGCATAAAACAGCCTAACTTGCCTACTATCTACCATGATCTAACAATAGGTACAAGATAGGTACAACTGTTAGTCCAACGAGTAAGTTACCATCAAAGGGGTGAGGAAAATAAAAAGAGGATCTAACGAGTGGAATAGAATAATGCGGTGAGCTTATCCTTCAATAGGGTAACATAGGAATATTAATGAGGGAAGAACCCTAGAGTGACCTTGGGCTTAAAGAATTTTTGAATGAAATGTCTTAACCTAGATCAAGGTAACATAGTGTGATGTCGGAGCGAGAATGATCATTCCAGTACTAAAGCTCCTGCATTTAGCATTGCACTCTTTACCAGACAACCTCCAAATGAGCCACTTGAATGAAATTTCAAAACAAGATAACCCCTTAGACTATAGGTTACAATAATTGTTTCCATTCAACAAATAGTGGGAATGACTATGGTTACTTTGAGATCATTTCCTAAGAGCATGTTTCACAGAAATGCTTATTCTAACCTATAGTCATCCTACATTACCTTGATCATTGCCTAACTAAAGCTAGGGAATCTCTTGTTGGTTAATGCTTGTTTCACCCTTAGTTGCACAAAGTGCATAAGTGGAGCAAAGTACATAATACACTAAGTTCAATAACATGAGTCAATTGGCTTTCTATAGCAAAACAATGGCTTCGTTAAGCTTGATATCCAAATCTTTCTTGTTCTTGATGTTGCCAAGCTCAATGGCTTCTTTCAACAATGGCCACTTCCCTAGATACTTGGTTGTCCATTGCTGCTTAACCTTATGGTATAGGAATCATGTCACCATGACATCATTCTTCACTTGTACCTCCAATCCTAGATGCACTCCTTTCTTGCTTCCTGATGGATGTTCTATCTTAGTTATGAACCTGAGTTGGCTAAGTTCTATGTTCATGATTTGACATGATTTATCAAAGATGATTTGATTACTTAGTCCTACAATAACATTGTCAACCTAGTGTATGTAATGCTAGTCTATTTCCATCCTAGTTAAGTAATGGTCAAATTCATTTAGATAGATGTTGAGAAGGATGGACAATATAGCTTCACCTTGGTGAATTCTTTTCACACAATAGGTATAATCTTCTCCCTCCTTGTCCTTTATCTTCATGAAAAGATAATTGACCAAGATACATTTCTGATTAGCTATTCATGTCGTACTTCATCAAAACATGATTTTATGTTGAGTAGTATAAGCCCTTCAACTAATTTCAAGTTTTCCAAGTCTATACATAGCCCCCATTGAGGTGGAACCCATGGAAACAACTAGAAAATGTGGGTTCGAGTCACACAAGTAAGAGAACATGTAGGGCACCAAGAAGTAGCTAATCCCTTTTATGTGGAATGGTGAGCAATCTCATTCCTTCCTTACCAAGAGCTTCTTAAATCATTCACCTAGACATATGAGTCCATTCATATTAGTTATTTAATAGGTCATGAAAGATGTCAATGATAACACTATATTCTAACTATGCACACTTCCTCCATCTCATGATGAAAGTGAAATGAATGGGCTTAAGCAATGATGGCTTACTACCTTACATCACCCAGAACTCGGGAGGTGGAAGAAAGTGATGACCTTTTCTATGAATGTGGGACTTTAGCTAAGGATAGACTAGGATAATGTAGGAAGACTATGGGAGTGAGAATGCTACCAAAGGTACCCTACATATTTCTATTGTGTGCTCATTCTTGGAATGAGCTTACCCACTAGTACCATGTGCTCATTTGAAGAATGAACTTATCCTTTGGCCTATTAGTTTTCCTATGTTACCCTATTACAACCTTCTTTTCATGTAACCTTTCATAGGTGTCTTTCATTCATGAAATGTTAGTATGAATGGTATGGAAAGCTAGTTGTCTAGTTAGCTTGCTCTATTATCCACAGCTATGTTTCTAGTATGCACTGCATGGCACAATATAGTATTGTAGCACATATAGGAGGAAAAATGAATCTAGTAGCTAAGTCATCAAGCAGCCTAATGTAGAAAATTTTGGAAGAAAAAACATGCAACCAATAGGGAGTTATACTAGCTATGTCTAAGAAGTGGACCTCTACCTCTAAGTTTTAGTAGTTATTTAAATGTAGCCACTCCTGCTAGCCAAGGTGCAAGGATGTAGAGAAGAAGGTTATTCACCAACCGAGGAGAAAGAGCATCCATCCATCATGTGGTTTTCATAAACAGGTCTTCTTATTCTAGGAGATGGTAACCTAGAGTAGTAAGAATAGGATTAGAAGGTGTAGGGATAAGAACTCCATAATAGGATAGTATGCCTTCCATGGTATGAGTATATCAAGCCCATGTAGTTTTAGAACATGAATAATGTATTGCTCAATGTTCAACAAGGTAGGATAGCCTATCCCTACAAATTCTAGTAATAAAAGAAAGCATCCTAGCCTTTGTCCTACTATGGTAGTTACTATATGTAAATAGGAAACATTTCACATTAGGCACTAGAACTGGTAATAGATCCCACTAACCGATACAAGTAGTGTGAAACTTACCTACCCAAGCAAGCTCTTGATTAAATAGCATTTTAAGAACTAGGCCCTTGCACTAGTATCATCACCTTCCATTGTTCATTTTGCTTTTGGTACTAGTAAAGTAATACAAACTCAAACTCAACAAAGTGCATTAGGGCAACATAGATGCATTAGTGGGGAAACATACCCAAAGTTACCCTGGTCGTTTCCTAGCTAAATTTCCTCCCTCTCATCAACATTGATAGGAACTATCCCCTACTAGCAATCATCTTCCATCTAATCTACTAGCATAATGTTACTAGAGCCTTTCCAATGAACAAGATAGGAATAGTCAAGGTACCTACCCCTATCCATCATAGTAGGGTATAGGTTTCTCACATCCTTGGAAGCATGATTACCACTTCTAGTCTTGCAATAGTCAAGTTGCAAGAACACAACTTAGGAAAGATGAAAATATTCCCAAAACAATCACTGGTATGCTCCTTTTCTGAGAGAGACTAACAAGCTCTTTCACCATCATGCAATGATTAGAGGATTTACTCGTGCTTTCACTCAATTAGTTAAAGAGGTATGTTAGCACCTCAACACCAACTATTATGGCCAAATCCCTAACTACACTCTTGAAATCAAAGGGCCATGTAGAGATATGAATGTGCTAGATGATTCTTTCATACCTATTAGCCCTCGATAGAGAGATAACCATTCGTTAACCATAACCATCAAACTTTAGGCCTCAGAAAGAAGCTTTCACTAACTAGGTAGTCATCCATTATTAATAGTAACATAAGCTGAAATGCAAATTGACCAATGGAAGATTCGTTGGTCATTCCTACTATGCATGTTTCATGGAAACACTTAGTGTAACCTAATAGCCACCCTACATTACCCTATTTTGTTGTTCCCTAAGTGCACGTCTTACAAAAATGCTTATTGTAACCACCTACATCACCCTTAGTTTACAGAAATTATCTATATCCTGAACATATTTATGAAAGAGGCAAAAGCTCTTTTGAGAGAAGCTATTAAAGAACAAACTAAACTTTTTGTAGTTCAACAAAAAATTTTACTTTCTTAGATTATGCCCAAAATCCTAAGAATTAGATTGGAAAAAGAAT
The DNA here is from genome assembly GCA_015680685.1 of Gnetum montanum. Taxonomy (NCBI): domain Eukaryota; kingdom Viridiplantae; phylum Streptophyta; class Gnetopsida; order Gnetales; family Gnetaceae; genus Gnetum; species Gnetum montanum. The sequence continues at coordinate 64,202 of MNCI01016789.1, read as the reverse complement.
ACAACCAATAGGAATTAAACCTATACCTAAAGTTTAGAAGACCTTTTTCCTATCCATTAGATGATGGACACTCTTTCTTTATCTTGTCACCTGAGGGATATATCAAAGTAATGCTTTCTAGTTCTAGTTGGCATAAAAAATTTCAGAGTTTTTTTGAACTTTTTGGAAAATATATCATGGAACCAACTGAATTGAATTCTTCAAAATCAATAATCATTTTAGAGCCTTACATTTTTAGTTAATTTTATTAAGTAATGATTTTCGATAAATAAGAAGTGGGTAGAGGGAATTGAACCTACATTGTTAGCTTAGAAGACTAGTGGTTATAGCCAACATCTTTTGAATATCTCTAATTTAGAACTAAACATGAATTTTTTAATTCATTCAGCTCCTTTATGGAAGATTTAGGCTTTGAATACCCATACAAAATCTCTTTAACTTTTTGTTATTCATAACATCTATGTTAGTCTTTTTAAGCTATTTCATTTTCATACAAATAAAATCCTAAGAACTTTCTAGATGATCCTTATGACAAAATATTATTTGATTTGTATTTCTTATGATTACTTCATTCTCTATTTATAGATATTATGCTCTTTAGGAAACCAAAGTCCATTGATTACAAAGAAAAGTTCATAACTAAAGTAAACTAAAGTTATTATTTTGCACTTTTTTGCTTTAACTTGAAAGATAGAATAATCAAAAAAGTTGAAGATTAAGTTATGAAGAACTAATATCTTTGGATTTTCATAGAGCTTCTTAGTACATTAGAAAGAGAAATGAGATCTTCTTAAAAGTATTCTATTTCATTTTATGAGAGCCCACAAGGATTCCATTCATGAGAAATTCTACCTTTATGTAGAGAAGGGTCCTACCTAGAAATAGAACTTTAATATGCTCAAAAAGATTTTAAAAAATCAAATACCTTTTTACTATTTGAGTAAATATTGGAACGAGTCACACTTTTACCACTAAACTATACCTACTTAGATTTGGATTCTAATTTCTACAGTGATCCTTTGGCCATGTTTTTGAAAAAATAACCCCAAAAATTAAAAATCAAAAATTTCTCAAAATCTCCCTTCCTTGGAAATGTAAGACTTTTTAAAAAGCTAGTAAGATGTTTCTACAGAGGGGCATTAGCCAAGGAATGACTAGGGTAGCATAAGGGACATTCCTGCTCCCATAGTCACCCTACGTTACCCTATTTTTCTTTTTACTTTAATTATAGATCACCTTTAGAAATTGCTAAGAAAAAAATAACGAAATGACTAGTTATTACTACTATAGTCAACATAGTCAATTATGCAATAACCTCTATAGTCATAAAAATTTTATCAACTCAATTAAAACTATTTTTATTTTTATTAATTTAATCATAATCAAAAATAGAATTTTGTCAAAACATCCCAACCTGTTTAGAAACTAAGAACCTTCAAAGACTTCTATTATTACAATAAAAAGAGAAGCTTGAAAGTAAACATGAAAAAAAAAAGATAGACTCGATGATAACACAAAGGTGAGGATAGATATTATATTTTATATATTTTCTAAAATAATTTTTTTCCATGTAGTAGATAAATAAAAAATTCTTCCATCTAAGACAGATGGCTAAGAGGACTAAAGAGGCAATTTGCTAATCCATTGTATGGATATTCCAAAGTATATTTCTTAGGAAAGTGAACTTTAAACATGTGTTGTGATACTTCATACAAGAGTGTACTCCTATTGGAAGATGATAAAGTTAATAAAATATGATATAATTATTGCAATGATAATGTAATGTTCTTATTTCTAATAGTCTTCAACTCACTCTTGGCAGTTTTTAGGGGTAAGAATTGAGGGAAAGAATGAACAAATTATGCAAAATTGCCCCTCAATCTTGATCCCATAAAACCACCATCCAGGCCATTTCTCCAACCTCTAAACCTTTCCTCTTGGCACAAAATGGGTGGGGTACTTTTTCCTAAGTGATTGGATATCACCGAAAACACCCTATAAGTTGGTCTTACATGATCAGGGAATAGTCAGTGTGTGGATTGAAAACCATAGCTCCCTTTCATGTCTAGAGATGATGAAGAAAAGTTGTTTACTGTGGCATGGCCTTGTGTGGTATAAATTCAATCACTTTGTCTCTTTAAGGTTCTGTTACATGATATTCCAAGGATCTTAGTGTTGATGAAGTTTGTGGGACCAACATTATCCATGTCCACCCCTAATGTCATTGCTCATTCTTGGTGCATAGGTTCCTATTAGGTAGCCTAAGGGTCATGTTTAGAGAGTTTGAGTTCATAGTTTTGGGATTAGGATACATGTAAGGAACGATATATTAAACATGGTTGGATTGAGGATGTAAATGTCCTCATCCTTGAGGAGAATGTGATTTCAAAGAGATGCCTATGGCTAGGCTTCATTTCACATTCATAATGTGATGATTTTCACATATTCCTCTAGATGACAACTAGCCCCTCTTGTTCAATTAAGAAAAGTTTCAAAACACATCTTAAGCATTGGTTCATAGTGGTTGTATGGCTAGGATTCATCCCTCATCACAATGGTGGTTCCTCATGGTTTTATGTTTGATTTGGGTGATTGTTTTGACACAAATGCCATTTTGGAAGACATCATTTGAAAGTGAATTATCAAGTGCATGGTCTAAAGGCGTATCATGATCCACTCTCGTGGATGCGTTTTTGAGTTTATCAAACACATACTAGAAGCAATCTAGGCTTATGAAATGTATGATAAGTATGCTATCAAAATCATAAACTCTATGCATTGACCTAAATTGCAATGGTGCACACTAATCACCTGAATGATAGAACATGGTAAAATATTTTTTCACTAGGAAAAGAAAAGGATGATGATGTAAAAGTTTGTTTCCATTACATTCCCTCATTAAGAAAATTGGACCAAAGTTCAATCATCCTTATTTAAGAAAAACCAGGATGGTGATGCATATATCATGACTGGAAAATTGAGTTTCAATTCTATTTTTTCACTGAGGAACAAAATTTTCCTTATGGAAAATTAAGTTTCCTTGTCAAGGAACACAAATCGAGAAATATTTTTCTTGGTCTTCAGCAAGACTCTGCATGTGTTCTTATCATGAACCATATGCATTTGACTTGTGCTATCGAAAAATATATAAAATGTTCAACAATGCATGTAGTTCATGGATTTTTAGGGCAATGGCCTCCTCAGACCATGCTCTTCAAATGATTAAGCATGGACATAGCCTCATCCTTGAGGTGGTCCTTGAGCAGGAATTGCACAAGCATGTGTGTAGCTAGGATGTTGCAAAATGTCAATGGTTGTACCTATGCTTGTGTGGTTTGAAGGTCAAATGATCCTTCCACTAGTCGATTTGGCTCTATTTTTCTAGGGTTAAGAGGTGTGATGGCCATCTTCTTCGATTTTTCCAAATGTGGTAGTGGCTTAGCACATGTGAATGGATATGTTGATTCCATGTGGCTAAGGTAGTAGAACATCCTAACATCCTCGAAGGGTAGCATCAGGTACATGCTTCCTTTGCCTAACCATAAATTTGACTACTCAGTAGCATGTACATGGTAGATGTGAGTTCATGTGCATGTGCCATGGAGTGAAGAGGATGTGGGTTCTCTTATATTCCATGTGTGTGCAGGTGCCTTGTTCTTCAGTATGTGGCCCATGGTGAGCTTGGACAATGTGGTGTGTGCTACATCCTACATGGAACTTTATTTGCAAGAAGAAACATTTCAAAGGAAGTGCCCTTAGATCTACTTCTCCTCCCATAGATCCTATAACCTAGTGTCATAGCTAGATGTTAGGCATTTACAAGAATACTAGATGGTCCAAGTAGCACTCTGTGCTTCTACGATGCCTCCAACACTTGCATGTCCATTGGTGAAAGCAAGGCTAGATTTTTCATTATTTATGATGTTACATTCCCTTCATGTGTGGTTGCGCAATTGGGGAATGGTGCCCACAAGAGATACTATGTGGAATTGGTATGAGGAGGATCATTTGTGCCTTTCAAGGAAGGATGATGGTGCCCACTACATGGGTGCCCACAACGTTACCTAGTTGATCCTTCTAATAGTCATATGCTTGTCTTAAAGATTAAGCCATGCCTGTCTAAGTATGAACTACTTCAAATGGTGAAACTATGGATGGCTCATTAAATAAGTTATATGCCTCATCTTTAGATAAAGCTAAATTAAAAGAGGATTTTTGGCTATATGCTTTTACTCCTAGTAATTTGATTACTACAATTCTAACTTAGAGGAAAAACTGTCAAGATGAACCAATCAAATTCTTTGGTTACCAGCTTAAAGGTTCTGAGTTAAACTATTTAGGTTTATAAAGATAAGAATTTTTTGTAATTAAGGTGATAATACATTTTAAGTACCATTTAGAGAGTGCTTTAATCCATATCATGATAATAGAGCCTAGTTTAAAGCAAGTTTTAGCTAAAAATGAAATTGGATTGAAAAGAGAAAATTAGATTGCTAAGCTTTAGTGATTCAAATTTTTATTAGAATTATGAAAAATAGTTAAAGGAATTGAACTAGCCAAATTAATGGCCAAAGAAGCCAAAATATTTGTATTAAATTTCAATAATGAACATTGGTATGATGAAATGTTGGAATTCTTTTATTCAAGGAAAGTCCAAAATAATTTGACTATGAATCAAAGGAGATCTTTTCTTGAAAAGATAAATAAGTTTGTAGTGAAAGATGGAATCTTGTATAGAAAGGATTTTAGAGAAGTTCTATTAGAATGTGTTAGAAATGATCAAACTAAGCTTGTATTAGACCAATTTTATGACCATGAAAACTTGTTTCATGATTCACCTAAATCTACTATGTAGCACATATTGCATTAGAAATTTTATTTTTTGAACATGTATCAAGATATTAACTCAAAAATTCAATTTTTTTTCAAATGTTAAATTCATAATCAAAAAATCAAGAAAGCGAGTGCTCCTCTAAAACTAGTAATTGCAAAATGTCCATTTCAACAATGTGGTTTAGATTTTATTAGAATAATTACTTCATTGAAAGCTAGACATAGATTTATATTTACAACTATAAATTATTTTACCAAGTGGATAGAAGCAAAATCTCTATAGAAAAGTTTAGCTTTAGATGTACTAAGGTTTCTTGGAGATCATATCCTAAGTCATTTTGGTATGTCAGGTATTAGTATTAGATAATGATCCTACATTCCAATTTAAAGAATTTATAAGATGGGCTTTTGAGAAATCTATTTTTCTTTTCTCCTCATCAAATTATTATCCTTAGGGAAATGGGTTAGTTGAATCTATAAATAAAAATGTTAGTTCTTACATAAAAAGAACAATGGAAGGGAGTTTAGGAAACTAGCATAATTACCTATGGTCCACTTTATGGATAAATTACATGTGAATTGAGAAATATATTAGCATCTCACCCTATAATCTAGTTTATGGAATATCTACAAGAATTACCAATAATATCATAAAATCAACCTCAAAATTTGTATAAAAGTACTGTAAAAATATAGATGAATATAGAAGTTTAATATCTTTACTTATCAAGAGAGAAGTTGAGATTGATAAAGCCAGAGATAGTTTATTAATAAATACATCATGGATCAAAAGATGGTTCTGTAGAAAATCTCTCAAAAGTGTGTCTAGTGTAGGTGATCTAGTTTTTCTTTTGAACCTAAGAAAAAAAATCATGATAAATTTTTTGCCAAATGGACAGGCCCATACATTATCAAGCAACAAGTATCAAATGATATCTATATGTTTTCCATGATGGATGGAATTGAGCTAAAATTCCCATTTAATGTCATCCATCTCAAGCACTACTTTGGATAACCGCCTAATACCTAATGGAACTAAGGTAAATCAAAGGTTGTTAATATGTAGATACTAGTTTGTTTTAAAAGTTAATAAATAAACTTAGTGGAAATTTAATAAGCATCTAAGCTAGTTATTATGATGAGGAATTTTTAAGAACTTGGCTATATAATGAAGTTTGACTAGTCTTTCCATTAGATAAAAAATCCTAAGTTCAAAGTGCTTTAAAAAATGGCAAGGAAAAGGCCTTTCATTTCTTATCTATCTAAATGTTACTCTGAGCATATCATAAAGGCATATTATAATGCTTCAAGCTATGGGGCCCCATTCAATTATCCTTAACTAACATGGTTGACCGATAAGCATTCTCTTATGATAAATAACTAGTCTATTCATGGTTAGGTTTGGGGTGATGAGAATCAATGTTCAGGAATTCTAAGACTAGATAGTAATGAGAAAAATCTAAACAATTCAAATTCATGGGAAGAAGTTTTCATCTCCAAAGCTACCGATCAACCTAGCCAAGAGAAAAATCAAGGATCCAACTAAAATTTACAAACATAATAGTAGTCTAGAGGATAGGCAAAGAGTATCCTCCCAGAATGATCATAACTAGAAAAAATACTCCAAATCAAGAAGATGAAAGGATGACTAGAGTTGTAACTAAAATTGAGTATGATGATGCTTCCAAAAGAAAGGTTCCAAGGATGATCACAATGACTATTTTTTGGTCATCATTTAACCAATTTTCAAATATGTAAAATTAAGTAGGCACATACATATATTTTACATGACATTTAGGCTACATGGGATTTTTATACTTTCAAGCCTTAAGCTTGATAGGACATGTCCTTGAAAATGATTTTCTTTTTAAAGTTTAGTTCACAATTCTTCAAGTATCTAGGTTGCCTTGTCCAAATTTTATAAGGATTTCTAGCTCCAAAACTTATCATTATACATATCTCCAAAAATGTTATTAAGTATTAACTTATGAGAATGAATGAAATCTTCTTGTTCTAAGAACCAAACATAATGATTGTTTGAAAAGAAAAAAGGAGGAAAAAAGATGTTGTAACATTTCTACTATTAATAGAGTAGGGCTTAAGTCTTTAATCTCCACTCAATAAAGAATAGGTAATTTTGCATGATATCCCATGACTTTCAAATATCTATATACTTGTGCAATGAGATTAAGCCAAGATTTGTTGCATCATATTTATATGAGAAAAATGAGCCCCAAGCAAAGTTAAATTTTAGGAGAAGTTTCAACAAAGATGCTTATTGAACCCATTATTACCCCATTTTTTAACCTTATAAGTATATGTTATTTTTCTTTTTACTGTTTTACTTTATTGAAGATTACCAATTTTTATGGTAACNATCAACAACCATTTGATGTTTATTGAGGCTATGAAGTTGCTACATTGTGAAGGAAATAGAGCAAGGTCACAAATTAGGTGACATCTCCTTTGTAATCTTCTAACATTTATGATAAATTTATATATTTTCAATTTTATTTATTCAATTGTTCCCATCTTTGAACTTAAGATTAGAAGTTAGGATGAGCACTCTTGATTTTACTTATGAGTGACAATCATAAGTGTGGAGTTTTTAATTGAATTCAAATCTAATTGTTTATTTTCTTGATGATCTTTTAGACTTTGGAACTATTCCTCCACAAATATGACTCATGGGTTAGTCATAAATGAGGTGAGAACTTTACAATGAAAATAACTACTAAGGTAATTTAGCACCAAACCTTGGTTGGCTCGTCAATTTGAAGCTATTTCCAAGGAGGTCAACAGAGTTAATCATCATCAAGGATTTTGTATATTTTCAAATTTATTTTGTAGATTTAATACTTCTTAATAGGTATTATTTATTTTTCTTGTTATTTTTCTTATTAAGTAGTTTTAGAAATGATTTCTTTTAATTTTTTTTCTTATATTAAAAGATTTAAAAACAAGGAAAAAGTAGAACCCTAGGAATCAACCCCTCTTATTGCCTAACCTGAGGAAACTATTAAAATATTCACAATTAAGGTAGAAAATTTAGGGGTAATTAAATTAATTTATATATTCTTATGGTTGGTTGCCCATGAATATGCTAAAGAGGAATGTGACTATTAAATGAAACGAACAAAGCAACCTAAAAATCCAACATGAATTTAACCTCCTAGAAATACCGTCAGCCTTTATAAACATACATGAACTAATTTAAGACAAGAATAAGAGGAATAAAAATAACCAAATCCTATTCATTTTTCCTCTTTTGAAGAGCATCATTATAACAAAAATGGAAATTCAATAGAAAGGGAAAGAATACAATCTAATTTTTCCACATCTTTTAATCATCTATTCAATTTCAACTATTACAATGTAAACTCTGAGTTCAACTATGATGGTACGTTCTCCAAATCTATGTTTCAGTAAAATATTAAGTAATGTAACCATGATGGGAGGAACCACCCAACCTATATATACATTAAATTTGCAAATTCCAATTACATCAGTAGCCTCTATTTCTATACCAAGTCTAGTTGTAACCCCAACAGTAACTTCCACTTTTACAATTGGATCTCCTTCATACCATATATCTCCTTCACTTTTTTTTTGTTCAATTCCTTTTTCCTTTGGTAGTATAGGTTCTAATATTCTAGTTGGATAGGCCTACCAAGGAAAAATTCTTAGGGATTTATTAAATCAAAGGACATCAATCATACCTTAAGGACTAGTTTTTCCACAAGGTAGAGATGTGGAGGTCAAAAACATTCACTTACTACATATTTTTAGGGGAAAAATGATGAAGGTCCAATCACTCACATAAGAGAATTTGAAACCACATTATCAATCTTAACACCTCAAGCTGGGGATAGAACTAAAATGATTGCTTTTAAATCAACCTTAAAAGATAAAGCTAATTTTTGGCTACAAACCCTTAAGACATAAATTAGTTCATGGGATGAATCCAAGGCTGCCTTTCTCCAAATATTTCTCTCTAATGATATGTTTTATTGATTATGGAAGAAACTAATGAGTTTTATGCAATAATAATATCAGGATTATGAGAGTACTTTTGATAGGTTTAAGGGGTTGTGTTTAAAGAATCCCAACCATGGATTTCCAGCCCATCAACTTATTCAAATCTTTGTAGAAGGTCTATTATTTTACTATAGGTAAAATGTTTACTTTGAATGTGGTGAAATATATTGAATGGAATACCAAAGGATGATTTGAGGATAATAGATTCATTAGTATATTAGAGTAAGAGATGGGCAAAACCCAACATCATGAAAGGCATGACCCAACAAACTAAACAATTAAATAATAAAGTGGATGAGTTGACATGGTTAATAAAGAGACAAGCTCATGTGGTGCAAAGTGAAGTATGTAGCCTTTTTGGTAGATGATAACATGATTGCACCACTTGCATAGCCTTATCATATTGTCATGAGAAAGTGTGAGAGTCGATGAAGGATTTTCAATAATATAGAAGCAACCAACAATCACTTTCCAACAAAGACCACCTTTCCAACAATAATATCCTCAAAATATATATTAGACCTTTTAAGAGCCCAACTAATGAACACTTTGATAAAATCACTCAAAGTCTTACTTTCTTCATTGAAGAAAGTAGGTAATTCATGAATGAAACAAGGAGAAGATTTCAAGACCTAACAAAGAACAAGTTACCTTCTCAACCTAAGCCAAATCCTACATCTCAAGGAAAGGGTAAGGAACAATTATATTTCATCACTACTATGAGTGGAAAGATCATTGAGCCTAGACCCGAAAAGAAGGTTAGATTTCAAGAAATTGAGACACAAGAAAAAGTTTGGTCACAAGTATTAAATGATAAGGAAAACAATTAGTCAATAAGGAAAAGAGAACAACCGTTAACCTCCTAGATATAAAAATTTACCTCCTTTTCCTAAATGATTGCAAGAGGACTTTACAATTAAAGATCATATAGAAAAAAGCTTTAGTAAGTTATATTTGCATATTCCTTTAGAACAAGTTGTAAAGGACACACATATTTATGCTAAATACTTAAGGGAAATATGCATGAAGAAAAGATTCCTAGGAAATTTTATTTGATTGATAATCTGTCTCAACTCATAAAAAGCCATGAAGTTCCAAAATACCAAGATCCATGGGTTCCTAAAATTCCAATTAAGATAAATGGATAGGCTATATAGAATGCCCTATTGGATCTAGGAGCTAGTATCAATATCATGCCACTTGAAATAGCTAGTCACCTAATTTAGAGGATATAATAAAGGTAAACATGACAATATCGTTGATTGATAATTCCAATGTAAAACCTATAGGAGTAGTGGAAGATTTAATAGTAAAGGTTGAAAGAGGAAATTCCTTGATTGATTTTGTAGTGTTGGAAGTAAAAGATCGAGAAAGTTTCCCCATCATACTAGGTAGACCTTGGTTAGAAGTAGTTGATATAGTAATAAATTCTAGATCAAGGTAACTCTAATTATATTTTGCTAATCTTACTTTTATGCTTAACATATATGATAAAGAAAAAGAGGACCAATTGAATCAATATTTAAAAGAAGCAAGAGTGCTCTACACAATACCCACTTCAACACTGGCATAAGATAGGGAAACATTAGCATTAAATGAGTTTAAGGAAGGACCTTTAGACCCATCTACAAAAGAACAACAATATCTTCTTGACCAAATTTTTAATTTGGGATTGGAAAATATTGAAGAAACAATTCAACAACCAAATAATGATTCTTTAGATCTTAGAGAATTACCTAGTACTATTAAGTACATTTTTCTTGACCATAATAAACCTTTAATACTAAATTCCCAACTTTCTAATGAGAAAGAAGCAAAATTATTAGAAGTTTTACATAGAAAGTCTAAGGCATTTTCATGGAGTTATGAGGACCTTAATCAAGGAATCTCACCCAACATCTTCCAACATTACATCTATCTAGAAGATAATGTGAAACCAATAAGAATTTCCCCTAGATGAATTAATATAGCTTTAAAAAATATTGTTAAGGATTAGCATAAAATAACATTTATGTGTCCATATGAAACTTTTTCTTGCCTACAAATGTTTTTTGGCCTTTGTAATGCACCTACTACCTTCCAAATAGCCATGATATCAATATTCTCTACTATGTTAGAAGATTATGTGGAACTATTTATGGATGATTTTTTGATCTATGGGATACTTATGAAAAAACATTACAATATTTAGAATGCATTTTAGATGTATTGATAAAAATCTAAAATTATGTTGGAAAAGAGCCATTTAATGGTTACAAGTAGCATAGTATTAAGACATGTTATTTCTAAGGATGCGATAAGAATGGATGAGGAAAAAGTAAAAGTAACATCTACACTCATAGCTTCAACTAACTTAAAGGCTCTTTGATCCATTCTAGGACATGCTGGATATTATAGGTGATTTATCAATGATTTCTCAAAAATTGCTAAACCACTTTACATGCTTCTAGAAAAGGTTGTTCCTTTCGTATGGAATGATGATCATTAAGAATCATTTTTAGAACTAAAGAAAATAGTAAAAACCACCCCTATACTTAATGCACCTAATTAGGATTTTTCATTTTATTTAATGTGTGATGCTACTAACACCACTATAGGGGCAATCCTAGGACAATATATAGATAATAAACCACGAGTCATTTATTATGTTTCTAAAAGTTTAGATCAAGCCCAAGTAAATTTTACAACTACGAAAAAAGAAATCTTGGCCAATCTGTATGCTTTGGATAAATTTAGATATTATTTAATAGGATATAAAATCAAAGTTTACAGTGATCATTCAATCATTAAATTTTTAGCTACTAAAAAATATAAAATTCTAGAATAATGAGATGGTGTCTATTACTCCAATAATTTGACATTGACATTTTAGATAAAAGGGCTAGAGAAAATTTTGTGGTAGAAAGCCTTTCTAGATTGGAAATAAGGGATGAAAATAGGACAAAAGGAGTATTTTATGATGAATTCCTTGATGATTAACTCTTTTTCATAAAGAAGGATCCTTGGTTTACTAATATAGAAAACTACATTGTCATTATGAAAACCCCAACCTAATGGAGTAAATAGGAAAAGAAGTATTTCTTAAGAAACATCTCTAAATACATTTTGAATGAACCATACATTTATAGAATATGTAAAGATAATGTAGCAAGAAGATATATGACTAATGATGAATATCAAGAAATTTTACATATTGTATCATGATGACCTTGAAGGTGGACATTTTGATGGTAGCCACACTACTATCAAAATCTTGTAAAATGGATTTTATTAACCTTTACTATTTAAAGATGCACATAAATATGTACATGAATGTGATAAATGCCAACGAATATGGGCTGATGAGACACGACTTGCATGTGTCGTGATATCGCGTCCCGTCGCCATATCTATAAATAAGAGGTGGCACTCCCTTCATTTCCCAATCCTAGCTAGTGTAGTGAAGCTTTGGCAGATTGATCACTCCAAAGTTAGAAATTTTTCCCCATGTGCCCGCAGTAGGAGTCCTAGAGTGAACGGCTCTTTATTCGAGCAACTTGTAACCTAAACCCAAGTTGTGTACAGTAATATAGACGAACTTGATTGGATAAACCTTGCAGCGCGTGGTTTCATTTATTGCTTTCATTTACTGCTTTCCTAGTGCGTTCAAGTACGACTTGATTACGAGCGTCTACGGACGTGTACGGCTAGCCAAGGAATCGGCTGCTTGACGCAACGCATGAGTACGACTCAATTACGAGCATTGGCTGCTTGGTAACCCAGTAGCGTATTCTAGGATTCTGTGCTTGGTAATCCCAGTAGTAGTCTGATGTGTACGGATAGTTGAGGAATCAGCTGCTCATTGCTAGGCTAGAACGTGTGATAAGTACGACTTAGTTACGAGCACCCACGGGTGTGTACGGCT
>MNCI01016789.1:25839-49354 GCA_015680685.1 Gnetum montanum | reverse complement strand
AATAGAAATAGTTTTGAAAATTGTAGAGGAGTCTAAGGATGAGCAAAGTAGTGATAAAGGAAAAAACATGCGGAGAAACTTTAACCCTGCACATAACAAGGGTAAGGGAAAAATCTCTAACTCCGATGAGGCTGAAAATAATCTTAGCCCAAATAATGCAACTACCTAGGTTGATTCCTAGTGCTTGAGAGATAATAGTACTTCTCACAACAACAAAAATTCCAAGAAATATCTTGAAATGCTACTACCTTTTAGATGTGCTTGGAGAAGGACGAAGGGGCAGTTGTCTTAGTGATACAACACTAAGAGTAGGAGATAGTAATGGAAGTGGTTGCTAATCAAATTATCGAAGCACTGAATGCACTTGCATTGTCTATACTAGACATTTTTGCACTCAAATATGTGCTGATGTTTGTAAGAACTATTAGTAGTCAATTGAGTGTAGCCCAGCATGAGGAGTTGCTAGACCAACTTGTGGGAATTGGGCAACCAATACCAAATATCTTTAATTTTCTAGATAACATCACCACAACCCAATCAAAGTTACTTGAAGAAAATGAAAAATGCATCATTTTGAAAGGGTAACTCAAAATGGCTCAAGCATAAAACCAATTCTTGGCCATGCAGGTTGCCGAATTAAAATCCTACCTTGTTGATACTATGCTCCTCAACCCTACACTGACAAGAGATGAAGCTTTTCAATAACTTCAAGATAGACTTAAATAGGTTAAGGTGGGGATATTGATGATCATCTTTGACTAGTCCATGGCTGAGGCCAAGAGATATTTAATTTAGATGGACTTTGTCCAAATGTGCCTAGAGAATGAGATGCTAACCATAGAGAATCATTTCCTACATAATGTTGATGTGCAAAAACAACAAATGAAAGAATTCATTCATAAGTAATAGGAGCAACTAGCTAAGGTAAACACTGCACCGAGAAGATTGAAAGCTAAAAATAGAAATCTCTTTATGGAGGAAGTCCATGCCTTATGCCAAAAATCTATGATTGAGATTGCTACCTAGAAGAATGAGGCTCTCAAATTTGAGAAAGTCAAGAACCACTACAAACACCAAGTTGGCCTACAAAAGGAAGTTAATGAAAAATACATCTCAATGGTAAAGGAAAAAATTAATGAGACCCTCTAGCAACTCCTGTAAGGACAAGAGGTATGGAAACCTATCGTTGATGGGATAAATGCCTAAAATAAAGTGATGATTTGCATGAAAAAGTTGCAGATTGAAGAGATAATAGAATACATGAAGCTTGCCAATCTTTAATATGCAAACCTGGAAATGTTGACTATTGGATAGCCATGGTTAGAGTTAGAGAAACAGGTGGCTAGCTTGCACTTTCTATACAAGAAAGAGTTCAACGACCATAAGGAGACCAAGCAAAAACTTGAGATTGTAAACACTAAACTCAAAGTTGTCAGGGCAAGATTTATTGATCAAAGATTAACTGCTAAGAACCTAGCTAGAATAATGAATGATTACCAAGAACTACATAATGTAATTAGCGTGTTCAACACCAAATGAACATAATTTCTTACCTAGTTTGTCAATGTCAAGGATATGTTTCCAAAAATGCCCTATCCTTTGGGTGTTCCCATTTCGGCCAACATTGGCGAAGCTGTGTGGACCATGCACAATCCCAAGAGTAAGAAAAAGAAGATGAAAACATTGTTGCATGCTTTCTATCTTCCAGCAAAATTTGCAGCCATAGTAGGACAATCACAATAGCATTGAACATCGTGTGTGCCTGATGCAAGAGAAAGTCCTGCAAAACCTCAAGAGCCTCCATTGCCTAGGATCTTTTAATCTTCTTCATCATCTTCACACTATCAAAGGGATTGTATTTGTCAATTTTGTTTAGCTATTCAATTTTGTAGTCTTGAACACTCAAAGAATTTTGTAATGATTGTATATCAGTACACTTGGGCACTTAGTGTTTGTTTGTATTTCTTTTATGTCTATCATCAATCAATAATTCCATACCTTTCAAAATTTGTAACTAACTCAAGGATGAGTTTTCATTCAATTGTGGGGGTATGATGAATCATAAATGGGTTATGTTGACTAGACCTCATTGACTAGGCATCGTCAATGCATGATTTAATGCGTTGATCTGGCCTTATCAACATAGTATCTATTTTTGCCTATAAATACTCACTAAACCATCATGTTTTTGGAAATCTTTGTCATAGCTGTACTAGAGCACTTAGAGTTTTCTTGCATGAAAGTTAGAATATTTTTCTAAGTGCTTGCAGTAGGAGTCGAGAGTGTATAGATCTTTATTAGAGCACTATTGTACCTAAGCATAGTAATGTGTGTGGCAATAAAGATGAGCTTTTTGATAAATCTTTTAGCACTTTGAAATAGATTAATTATTTATTTATGCAATTAATGTTTTATTGGATTTCCTTTAATGCTTTAAGAAATTATACTAAATTAAGCTATATTAAATATAAATTAATTAAGCACATAAGTACGACCACTTTGAGCATATGCTTGATGCTTGGTAATTCTAGTAATGCTTAACGTTTGGCAACCCAGTAGTGGTTAATGTGTTCAAGATGTGTACAAGAAGTGAGAATAGATATTTCTGTTAGGATTAGTTAGGTGTAGCTAGTTAGAATAAATTAACAATTTAATTATTTAATTTTTATCCTTTATTCTTTACCCTTAGGAAATTTAAAATACAAAACATAAAAATCATAAAAATAATATGCCTCAATTGCACTTAACCATACATTTGCATTTCACAAGTGTAATTGGGAAGACAACGATTGCAGTGATTAGTTTCACTTCCTAGAAGGATATAAGTTCACGAAATTATTCTTAGAAGGATATAAGTTCACGAAATTTGATCAAATCATGTGTGAACATCTAGTGATTCATATAGTTGGGCATAGAGTCTACTCACCGCTCATCACAATGTTAATTTTTGCATCATGACTATCAATATTATTAACAAAAATATAGTAAATATGCACAAAACACAAAGAAAATGAATCAAGAAAAGAAAAAAATATAAAAAAAGAAAAAATAATAAGAAATAAAAAATGTATGAAGAATTATAAAATTTTGAAGAAATATAAAAATGTCAAAAATTGAAAAATGATAAAAAATTGTAAAACAAAAAGTGAAAATGCACTTATCAATTATTGATCTAAGATTGAGCATATTTCCCATGACTAAACTCATGAATGGGAATTCTAGAAATGGACTGCATATTCCTTGGACTATACACTATAAGTTTCTCTTTTATCATCTTTAGTTATTTATGTTTTCACTTGTTACCCTATTTAATATAGATGAAAATTAGGTTTTCATCATTTGGAGACGATATCTTGCTTAGCTAGAAGATATTTCTATTTGAGAGGATCTAGATATATTTTTTATGTTCTATTTGATTTTTTTGGTCTTTTTATTCATCACTTTCTTCTAGTGTATGGTTAGGGTGTAGAATGTTCTTTTGTAAGTTTTTTATTTGGTTTATTTTCTTAAAATAATAGGTAATAAGTGGGTTTGATGTCTACGTGCATATTTTGAATAGTTTAGTATTCTCATTTTCTAGCCACTAGATCTCTTTTCACACATACTAATTCCTCAAGTTTTTTCATGAGCTAGTACAATGATTATATTAACTCTTTAAATGTTCAGCCATCAACTACATCCTTTATCATTATAAGTAATGTATGGAATTTTTTTCTCTTTACAATCTGATTGAATTCTATGCATGGAACTAGTATGCTATTTAGATCATTAAGCATTGATCACAAGCCACTATCTTCTCACTTGAACTAGTGGTAGTTCTATCCCATATGATTTAGTCTAAAGGCATATGATTACAATGTTATTTGGGCCTTGAGCTAAACTAATTAATAACATAAAAATTACACATTTAATGTAATTAATAGTAAAATTAAATCCTACGCTAACCCTTAAGGGTGATGAGTGCATGCTCATTGTACATGTCCTAAACTCATGTATCCACTACTAGGATTATCAAGTATTATGCTATTGGATGAACCAAGAAATAGTACTAATGAAACTTTCAAGTGAATATATTTTTACACTAAAAATGAGCATGCTCATTTTTCCAATGATTAATTTGAATATAAATATAAATGTTAATTAAGTACATAGAAAGTAAATTGCATTGAGGATAAATCTATGCTAAGTCGAAGTGTTGCAATAAATGTGAATCAATCTTGATCTTATTGTTACCCATGAATTATATTCTAGTACAATTCCACTCAAGTAAGATGTTGTACAATTAACTTGAATCTATGTTGTAAGCACACACTGACTATTTTCTAAAGTTACAAAAGAAGACTAGAAGAGTTCAACTATACTGCTAACCAAATGGTGCTAAATATTTGGTGGATGCTCACATATTTATAAGTACATATGGAGATTTCATATGCATTGACACATCCTAGGATTCGTTTATGTATATGCATTAATGAGGTTGTGTCAATGCATATGCATTGACATAAATATGATGTAGCAAATGTGACATAGCAGATACAATGTAGTAACTAACTAAGATGTGCAGCTAGGGATGTACTGATGCAAATGTGTCGTAGCATCTATGATATTGCAACTGACTAGTACACTTAAAAAATTCATCACTTAATGAATAAAACTTTGTTAATAAGGATGAGCTTTTTTTATTTCCATTTATTAAGATTATTTTCAATTTTATCAATCACATAATTCCACAAAATAGTAAGATTGGGCTTAAAAGAAAAAGGTATTTCTAAACTTTTGAAGAAAGAATCTTTTTTTTTAAAGATTTTCCAAGACTTGAAAGTAACATACTCATTAATATTACCATTATAATAAATAGAAAATTTTTGCCAATTGATTTTAGAGCCAAATAACATACAATAATTCTTCACTCTTGCTAAAAGAGTATTGTTATGTTACAAAGAATTTTTTATCATAAAAAAAGTAATCATCTACAAAGTGCATGTTAAGAAATTACATGCTTTGATCATCAATTGATATTTTCTCGATGATATTCCTCTATAGATCATAATGCAAATTATGTACAAAAATGTTTGCAATAATAATGAAAAGATATAGAATTAAGGATAATATTGGCAAACTAATTATTGAAGAGAAAGGGAGGAACTTAATTCAAAATTAGTAGCAACTTTAGCATTAGCATCAGTGAGTATAATATGAATAAGACAAATAAAATAATCACCAATTTCTTGTATATCAAAATAAGAAACAATAAAATTTTATTCAATCCTATCATAAGCTTTGGCATAATCTAACTTAATAAAATCAATGTATTGGTTAGTATTAGAAGCCTATAGCATTCTCTCCCAAGCTTTAATAACATTATTTAGGATATATCTATCTTTAACAAAATCATTCTACTTAGGTATAATGATATCTTCAATAACCTTTTGAATTTAGCAAGCTATGCATTTAGCTAAAATTTTATAAGTATTGTCAAGAAGAGTAATAGGTGTCTAATTACCAATATGGTAAATATTTTTATTATTAGGAAAAAGATGAATCATGCCTTTATAAATACTTTTACTAAGAAAAACTTTTTCATGGCTTTTTAAAACACATAAAAGAGATCATCTTGAACAATGTCATAATCATTCTTAAAAAATTCAATAGGAAAACCATCAAAACCTAGAGCTTTACCAACTACTAAACTAAAAGCCACTATGATTTCTTCTACTGTAATTTCTACTTTAAGAATACATTAACGCGCTTCTATTATAGGATGAGGAATATGCACACTAGAGGTTTGGAAGGATTCCTTGCTAAACCTTCAAAAGAAAAAATATAAGAAAATTGATTTGCTAAAAATTATTAATAGTTTAAGAATTTTGAGGGATCATGAATGAGGCATTAATACACACCAAGTAGGACAAAATGAAGGGGGACAAAATGAAGCCATTGACAGAGGACACCAGGCAGGCACAGCTGGAAATGAAAACCCAAGCGTAGGCGGATGCGGAGACCTAGGCATAGGTAGCCGCGGAGACCCAGACGAGCGCTACGAGTGATGTGAGGGAGGATGGGTTGGAGGACCCGTAGGTCACTCTCAAAGGTTTTGGAAAGTTCACCGGCTGCTTGCGGGAGGGGACGGTGCTACGGATAAAGGTCGGTCGGCTGGCCATGGGCATGCTGGAACAATTGGAGCACAGCCTAATCGGCAAGTTTGTGTTAGAGGGAGTGAGGCCATGGATGGATTTGATTAGGAGATGGATCAGGTCTATTTGGGGGCTAGATATGGTGATGGTCAAATGCCTGGCTGACGATCATCTCTTGTTTTGCTTTGCCTTGGCGGCGGACAGGGAACGCATCCTAGTGGAGGGGCCTTGGTTTTATGGGGTGCGGGGGTTGGCGTTGGTGCCCTGGTACCCAGGAGTGCACCATGATAATGACCTATTTGAATGGGTGCTAGTTTGGGTTCGGTTACACAATCTCCCCCTAGAATACTGGTCAACGGATTTCCTATAATCAATGGTTGTGCTATTCGACAAGTTTATTAAATTTAACCAGTTCACCGAGGCGATTGACCGTTTGGGCTTTCTGTGATTCTGTGTGTGGAGGTCCCTACACTCCACAAATAATGTGGATGAACTAGTATTGGACACTAACCTTGGAGAAGAGTGAGTCTGCATATAGATCGAAAGTCTACCGACGGAGGTCCTGACCTCATCGGTAGATATCGCAAATGGGGATGGCCCTGCAAAACAGGGCTATACCACCCTCGAACTTCACGATGGGGGTTGGAAAATCATCAGAAAAAAGGGTTGGGTGGCCAACAAGGGCTTAATGGCACCCACAAGTGTGGCAAAGAGTAAGGTGGAGGTTCCACCTCGTAAGGAGAGGCTTACGCAGAGTAAAGTGGGGGCTACCTCCCAGCATGGTATGGCCATCATTGGCCATGACAGAGAGTGGGGTGGGCCATATGGGGCCTCATGTGGTGGAGGACCCTTGGCTAGGGGCTAGGATGGTAGAATGAGCATGACGAGTAAGGCTCCGTATGGTGCCCTGACTAGGGTGGGTGCCCTGGCTAGGGAAAATGCCTTGACTGATGCAGGGACCAAGCCAAACTACAATGGCTCGCCCCAAACCCCCAAGATGGGGGGCAGGATCGTTGTGGGGGGGATAGATACTACCTCCGCTAACTGAATGGATCACCACTTGTAGGGGTTTGGAGCGGCCCAAAATCCCCACAGGTTGTCGGGGGTGCCAAGCGAGAAGGGGATGGAGGTCATCCTACCGACGCCCAAGGTTGGATGCCTTGACAACACCCAAACCCGGCATAAGGCTGCATAACTGTACGTCGATTTGGGAGTGCAACCTATACTCCAGGAGATTTATAATAGACATTCATCTGTGTCACAATGAAGGTACTTTCTTGGAACTACCGGGGACAGGGTACCTCGTATAAATGACATACCCTAAACTGAATGGTGAGCACCGCGAGGTTCAATGTAGTGTGTCTCCAAGAGACAAAATTATGACAGACGGGAGCCCAGGCATTGCAATGGGTGGCATGGTACAGGCATCTCATGCCTAGTTGGGGATGGGTGAGAGCCCTCACTGTCCTCACTAGGGTGGACTCGTATTTTCTCGATGCATCTGACTAGTGCATCATAGTGCACCTACTAGGATCGAACATCTAGATTACCAATGTCTACGAGGCCCTTGTGTGGTAGGACCACATCAGGGAATTATCCCAGGTTGCAGAGCTGATCCCTTGTGGCTCCTGCTAAATCCTCATTGAGGACTTTAATCAATGGCTCTATAGCTGGGAGAAGAATGGGGGCTTTGCTTCGGAGCTGTATTGCTAGTGAACTTTAGTGCTGCTGCAATACACTAGCCTCACTAACCTAGAGATTACAGGCTATAGGTACACCTGGAGTAATAGAAGGAAGGGTGTGGCTAGGTTGTACTCATGCATTGACCGGGTGTGGGTCATTGATGTGCTCCTATTAGATTGGGAAGTCCATGCTTACAGGTAGGACTGGGTGGCCTTCAATTACCGGCCCATGATTTGTCACTTGGAGACAAAGGTGCCTAGGGCCCCATGCCCATTCGGATTCGAACGCACCTGGCTGACCAAACCTTGGTTGGGAGAACTGGTTCAGTCTATCTGGAAAGGGTACAACGACACGAAGGAGCCATGTGACTTAATCAAGCATGAACTCAGGGTTCTCAAATGCCATATCAAGGCCCTCACCACTGCGGATATGTATAGCTTCAAGGGCTATTGGTCTCAACTGCAATCCCAACTACAAAACATCCAGGACCAACAATAGCATGGTGTTGATCTCACCCAAGAGGAACTCGCCCTCTTAGCTAAGCTGTAGACCCTACATCATGAAGAGGAGGAATACTGGAATCAACAGGCTCATATACAGTGGCTCCAGGACAGCAACCGTCACACAAAATTCTTCTTTGCCATAGCAAAGGCACATTGTGGGACTCGCCATCAAGTGAAACAAATGCTACATGGCCTAAGTCATAAGGAATAGCCCCACTCAATGTCCAGCCCAGATAAACTACTACACTACTAGCAACAGGTGTGGCAATGGCAACCCACAGATCCCATATCAGTCAATATCCCATAGATCCTCACCGCTGCCGACAACCAATGCCTCATGCAACCCTTCTCATGGGCCGAACTCCATACCGCGCTACAGGCCATGCCAATAGATAAAGCCCCAGGGCCAAATGGATGGCCCATCAAATTTTTTTTGCGAGTTTGAGGATGTACTTGGATCTAATCTTCTGGACGCCTTCAATCGTATGCTTGCATGGAAACAAGTACGCAAGGAGATCAACTGTTCCCAAGTTTTCATGCTTCTGAAGATAGTTAACCCCACATCCCCTGGGCAATTTCATCTCATCGACGTCTGTAACTCACTCCATTGGCTCTTCTCACGGATGGTGGTTTCTAGGATGAGGGCCCTCATGCCATGCTTGGTGAGACAAAACCAGGCCTCGTTCGTCAAAGGTTGTCATATACAGGATCAGGTCCTGCTCCTGTAGGAAGTCCAGCACTCCCTCAAAACAGCTAGATTCCCTGGGCTTTACATCAAATTAGACATCACTAAAGCCTACGACTCAGTAAGCTAGGCTACCCTTAGGACAGTGCTACATGAAAAAGGGTTTACTAATTCATTCGTGGATTTGTACCTTCAAGTTCAAAAGGGATGGCGATACTCATTGGACATTGACGGCCACTTTTGGAGGTTTTGCAGGAAGGGCCGCAGGCTTAGACAAGGGGATCCCCTCTCCCCTCTCCTCTTCCTCCTGGTGATGGACCTCATGCAAACCTATTGCATGGAGGAAAGGGTCCGAGGGCTGGACATCCATAGTATCCGATGCTTAACTGCCCACTATGCAGATGACATGATGATCTTTACCTGTGCCATAGTTTCGTAGCCTCAGGTACTTATGAGGGCACTGGACAGGATGAAGAGAGAAGTGGGGTTGACCCCCAACCCTGGGAAATCTATGTTCTACCTCATCCATACCCACCCCACTATCCACAACAAGATCATCTAGATTTTGGGGATTCTACCAAGGGGAGTAGAGGACACATCCTTGGGCATCCCCATGCACAACTAGCACCAACAACAAACCTGGAAAGCACTTGTAATGAACCTCCAAAAGCACACAATGCACTAGGAAAATAGGTTCCTTTCCCAAAAAGGGAAAATCATGCTAGCTGCCACGGTGAGATTTGCGGTGTCTATGGCCACCCCGCCATCCAAAGTTATGCAGAAAATTGATGCAATTATTCAAGATTTTGTATGGTTAGGGAGCAAGGGTGGGCCAATAATGCATCTGGTGTCCTGGGACAAGACCGCGTGCCCCCATCTAGTGGGGGGTGTTGGAATTCTACTATTTGTAGTGGAAACTGTAATGGGTAGGTAGCGTCTTCTTCGTCGTTTCTCCCCGAAGTTAGATGACCCTCCCCTAATGGGTGCAGATCCTACTATGAAAATATCATCCCTGGGTGGCGACTAGGTCGAATTCCCTGGTGTGGCACCAACTTTGCGCATAAGTCATCATGCTCATAAATGAAAATCAGGTCACCCTACACCCATGGCTGCTACTCTAGTGTCAATTCTTGGGGGACCCATGATGGATGCGCCTGTGGAAAGGCCTCTTACTAGAAAAAATCAAGACCTTCAAGTGTCTAATCCTACACCAGGCACTCCCCATTCACACATGGCTAAGGGCACATGGCATGCTCATCAATACCACCTACTTGATGTGCAATCAATGCATAGATATGCTCCACCACTTCATGCATGAATGCCACGTGGCCAGGCACTTATGGCGTATGATCGGCCTCCCCCCGCTCGACTACTTTCAAAATTCGTTGATGTTGGCAGCATTGTGGACCCTCTGGCATGCTAGTAATGAGCGAGTATTTAAAGGAATGGATCTACCCCCACCTGCCATGCTAGATTACTAATTTCGTAGACTCTAGGGTGAAATTACTTTGGTCATGGGTACGTGTGCCTTCCTCGAGCCACCCATTACCAAAATTCAACATCAACTGAAGCTCTAGCACTAGGTTACACAGATGGGATGTACCATAGTGTTGCAACACATCACAGCTAATCTAGACCTAGATGTCCAACCATTTCATGCGAGTTGGAGTGGGGAGGTCATCGTGTTCCGAGGGCACCAAATTCTGGTGACCGTGGAGGCTTTGGCCGCGACGATTGGTGTGCCCGCAACAGGGCACCAGATTCCCCCGATTTCAAGGTCCCAGGCTCTGATGGTCAATTTCTTCTGTGGTCCCATCCCATATATGGCAAGTAGACACATTAGGGGGATGGCCCTCCCTCCCTCCTGGCATGCTGCAGTGGCGTTGGTGGAGGGGTGCTTCATTCAGGCAAGCTTGCATCACAAACTTAATGGGGTACATTTTATGTTCCTCCAAAGAATGCATGCGGAGACTCCCGTCAACCTCCCACACTTCCTCTAGGTGTCTCTTCAATGATGGCACCCTGGCAGACACCCTGGGATCCTCCGTGCCTTCTGGCAAGCGGGTACCCCCATCCCACTGCTTCGGTCGTAGCCTCAACCAACGCAAGTGTATCAACAGGGGCAGAGGGGGCCTGGTTCCCAGGTGGGGAGTACTGCAGTCTCAAATGGGACCTCGGTTACGCCCCCCAACGAACCTCAAGATACTGAAGGTGCATGGGATTGGCTGGGATAGGTCCTGTGGAGTGATGCGTCGACTGCAAACGATGGACCCAAAGACAACATCGAGGGGTAGCTTCCTGACAATCCGTCACTCCCCCTGCAATCATACAACCAGACGCTACTCTGGATCAAAAACTTTATCAGAGATCACATGATAGGCATTGCCTAGATAATTAAAGAAAATAGACACCACCTAGCGGTAGGCCCAGGGGAGCCAGTTTTGATACTCCAAACCTCCGAAGATTGTCGGGGCTCCAACCACAACCCCCCCCCCTCCCCCCCCAAAGCCTCTAGCATGGGGGCGAGGGGCCCTAGGGCTGCCCAGATCGGTCTGAATCTCTGGGTAAAGGTTTGGGAATGGGGCATACTACCCACCAGTGGTGATGCCTATGGCGGTCACAGTTCACGGGGGACCCGGGGTTGGGGTCCGCGATCGGTGTGGGGCCAACAACTCTGGCCTACGTTGTACTAATGTATAGCCTTCTTCTTTTTGGAATACAATTCGCTCGATTTTTTCCAAAAAATAGTTTTAGAATCTTTAATGATGGAATCATTTGTATAAAGTAATTCTAGATTAGGTACTTGACCATTTCCTTTTAGAAATTTAGAAAATAATTTGCAACCTTCATCTTTGATTCTTAGCCAATCTATGCAACTTTTAGTAAGAGCACTTTTAGCTTCAAAATCACTCTAACATTCTTTAGCATAACAAGGTTTAGCTAAGACTTTTTGGATTTCAAAACCAATAGAATTTTAGTTTAAAAGAATTTGTATTTGCTTTATAGATTCTATAAGATCTTCTTTAACTTGACACTTACATTTAGCATATTTCTTTCCAAATCATCTAACATAACTTTTAACTCTACAAGTAGCTCACTAACACTAGAAAATTGAACCTATATTACTTTTAGTGTTTTTTATTACATTCCATAAAGACTTTAAAATATTTTTCCCACTAGGTCCTATTAACATATTAGCATTCATATGAAAAGCTTATACTTTTGAAAGAATGAAGAATTAATTACAAAGAGAAAAATGCTATTAGGAAAATTATATGATAAATTACTATTTGTATATACTTCTAGTGTCAGTATGGGCTTTCAAAAGGAAACATTAGAGATATAAAAACTATCAAGTTGAAAAAAAATTCTATCATTTCCTTGTTAATAATTACATCAAGTATAATCCTTCTAATTCAAATGAGATGTGAATAAAAAGCTAACATGAGAAAGAAATATTTTTCTTTGCAATTACACCAACCTTTTTTCTCTTAAGAAAATATATTAGAAGAAATACCATCAAGTTTATCTAAATAACTCTCCACCATATTGAAATTTCCTTCAACAATCCAAGGAACTTTAGGTAGAGATAAAAGATATTTTTAAATCTATGATTGAATTTCTGAATTATGAGAAGTATAAATATTACAGAGTTCAAAGTTACATTTTTCAATATGATAAGTAATCTAAATAACTCTTCTAAGGTTGTTAAAACCCGAATTCAAAAAAATTATAGTTTAATTTTTATTAACAAGAATAACAACACCTCCTTTATTAATTTTATAAGTAGCAAAAAAAATACAATTTTTTAAAATACATTCACCAACAAAACTAATGTCATGTAATAGCTCTAGCTTGTTGCTGGCTTTTAGCATCTTCTACTTTAGCTTCTTTTTCCTAATGGATTTGCAATTACTCAAGAAAGGACTATCAAGGGCTCTAGCTATAAAATGAATTCTATGAGCTTGGCTTAGTAATTTGGGTTCTAGAGTCTATTCTAGCTTTTGAATTTATTCTTTCTCTTTGATGAGCAACGAGGTACTTCTATGCCAAAACATACAAATCACTAAGGTGTTACACATGATCAGGTTGAATTCCATGGACCTATAGCTATCTCATACACTAATCTCTCTAGGAAGTGAAATGGTGTTGAGAATGTTCATTGTCTTCCCAACTACACTTGTGAGGCTCAATGTTATGGTTTACATGTAATTGAGGTATATGAATTTTTATCGTTTATGTTTTATGGATGTAATCACCTACAACAAAAGTAAAGGGTAAAGTAGATTGAAAATAATGTCTATCGCCTAGCTACCTTAACATAAGTAACCATCCCACTTTCCTAAACACATATAGCATTACTAGGCTATCAAACGTTAAGTGTTGTTGGGTTACTAAGTACTATATAAATGCTCGAGGTGGTCATGCTCGTGTTCATTAATTGCTGAAAATATATTGCTTAATGAAATGCATTAAATTAAAGAGCAAGAAAGTAAAATGCAATAAAGAAAATATTAAGCTATTCTGAGTGCTGCAAGGATTTTCAAAAGAGTTTATTTTATTTCCATCATACTACTGTGCTCAATTAGATTAGTGTTTGAACAAAGAATCGTACACATTTTAGACTCCTTCTATGGGCACTCAAAAAATATTCTAACTCTAGGGAGAAAAAACAACAAGAGATTCATTACCTTACTTGAAAATTAACTAATGAATTACTTTCATAAATTGGATCCCAAGTGTATTATAGACTCATGGTATATACCCCAATGTTGGACATTTGACATTGGATCTAAGCCTCGACATCACATACCCAATGTTGTGGCCAACACAAATGGTGATTCATCATACCTCCACGACTGAATGAAAACTGGTCCTTGAGTGAAGAAGAGGAGGAACAAGTTCTTTACAACCTAACATATTGGGTAGGTATGGAATTATTAACTAATATGAAAAATTAACTTAGATGAAATAGACATATAGACTTTGAGTGCCCAAGTGTACAAGATTACAATTTTTACAACATTAGATGTTTATGAGAAGAGGAGTGAACACCTTGGAGAGTATCAACATCCAACACCTCTTGGTAGCAAGAGAATGAGAGAGAGAAGAGATCCTTTGATCACAAGTGATCCTCATTGTGTGGTACTATTTTATCATCCTTGGTGAAGATAGTCTCACTTCTAGTCCATGATTCCCATTACAATTACAATAGGATCATGAATTAGTATGCAATGTGTAACACATAATGATTACATGCCTTGTCTCGTCGGTGGTTACACTTAACTAAGTTATGATTGTGGTAGCTTGGTTTCTTTGAGTAGTGTTAGTGAGAAGGCTAACAGATAGGGTTAATTAAATTAAGTGGTGTATTAAATTTGAAAAAATTCAATACAAGGAAATATTTGAAGAGGGTATAATAATTCACAATAATGAAAAGCAACATTCACTAAAAACTATTGTGAAGATGTGTACAATTGGATTTCATTGATGGGGTAAATAGAAAGTATTTGATTGTAAAAAATGTCTAAGGGTAAAGAACTTAACTAACCTAGCCAAAAGATATGCAAGTGGATCCTCCCCAAAGTAGGCACAAGCCTTGTATGCCCTTGCATAACTTCGAACCAAAGAGTCATGGGCTCTGTGGATGATTAATGGTTATACAAGGTTAAGTACAAAAACCTAAAAGTAACTAACTAAGAACTTCAACACATCAAATAAGGACATCAAACCAAAACATGAAACCAATAATGAGGTGGAACATGGAAAGCATAGATGGATGAAAGGAAGAGTGGAATGGAGTTTCTAATTATGATCACTTGAAGTTCCTTGTGGATTTTGTCGTTAAATGAATTGATAGGATCCATCCTTAGTCCAAACCAAAACCAGCTGTTTTTAGTGACTTTGCCTCAACATTCTAAGACTAATCTATCCCTTGACACACAAGAGCACTCCCACAAAAGAACCACTATTCCAAATTAGAGAAGAGATAGGAAGTGCGGAAGGGCCTTAGTTAGAGGAGACAAGTCCCATAACTAGTGCTTGTAGCCCATTTATTCTATCTAAGGGGTGTGCTTTGAATTCCCATTATGTTATTTTTTTTTCTGAAATGAGAACCACACTGATGAGTGGTGAGGTACCCCTACACTCAACCATACGAAATGAGCGTAGCACGTGTGATCCAGTCAAACTCTGCAGACTAAGTGCCTACACGCCCCATGGAACACTTAGGGTTAATCATTCATTGTCTTCCCAGACTTACTTGTAGTTGTCACGGTGTATGGTTAAGTAAGTTCGAGGTATATGATTTTTATATCTTTTATGTTTTATGTCTCCTATGCTAACAAGGTGAAGGGTTGAGAAACTAAGTACTAATTCTAACTAATTACTAAGTCTAAATTAACCTAGCGTCAACATCCGTTCCCACTTACCATACACACCTTGAACCGATGCAACTACGGCTACCAAATGCTAGTCATTGCTAGGATCACCGCACGTAATGCACATGCTCGAAGTGGTCGTACTGAGGCACTTAACTAGGAGGAAAGGGTTGAGAAAGCTAATCTAGCCTAAGTGCGATGAGTAGCCAATTCCTTGACTAACCATACACATCTTGGTGCACGACTACCATTGGGATTACCAAGCACAGATCCTGAATACACCACTGGGTTACCAAGTAGTCACACTAGATGCTCGTAATTAAGTCGTACTCATACTGCATGCGATGAGCAGCTGATTCCTTAACTATCCATACACATCCTTAGATTCTCGTAATCAAGTCATACTCAATCTGCATTCTAGGAGTTTAAGGTTGAGAGAGAAAATAATAAATAAAATCCTATTCCATGCACTTCAACGTGTATCCAAGAAGTTTGTCTTTATTGCAGTACATAACTTGTGTTCAGGTATAATATTGTTCGAATAAAGATCCGTTCACTTTAGGACTTCTATTACAGGCACATGGAAAATATTCTATCTCTGGAGTGATCAAACTGCTAGAGTTTCCCTACTTCTAACTCAGGATGGGGAAACAAGGGAGAGCCACCTCTTATTTATAGATATGGTGGCAGACCACAATATCGTGACTCATGTGAATCACGTCTCATCACACCCCCATGACTAAATGAAAACTCATCCTCGAGTTCCTTATAATAATATCAGGAAGGTATGGAATTATTGAGGGAAATGGAACTAATGGGATGACATGTGAACGGATCATCATTACAAGACTTGACAAAACTGGTGTTCATGACAACAAGGGTGAACACCTTATTACAATGACATCTGGCCTTAGTTGGTAGCTGAGAAAGAGAGAGAGAAAAAGAAGTGTTGCTACTACCAACGCCAAGATTGCACCTTCCATTGTCCATCGGTAAGCACATCATCGATCTTGCTCCTTGCATAGCTGCTTCCAGCACAGCTCCATTCCAAGTATTTGCACCAAATCCAATTTGTTGTTGTATGATCGCCACCTGCACACACAACACAATCATGTATTAGCAAGGGTAAATGAATCATCATGTAATTAATACCTTGCTTCGGTGTAGGTCCATTGGCTAGGTTGTGGTATGGCTAATTACAGATCTGGGGATGTATTAATGATGACTACCGAAGGTGTAGGGGTTAGGAAAATATTGAAAAAATTTGGGGCTAAGAGAAAATTGAAAAAATCAGGCCACATACCCCCATGACTAATTGTGAACCTCCGATAGCATTAGAATGGAGAAAGAAAAGGAGTAAGAAAGATAGATAAAAAGGGACAACTATGGCATCAATGAAATTGATGTCAAGATGAAAATGAAAAAAATAAAATTAATTGCAAAATGTTAAGGGAAATAATTTAACTAATGCTCCAAATCGGAATGTCAGTGTGTCCTCCCCAAAGCAGGCTCATGTCCTTAATGCCCTTACAAACCCACATTCAAAGAGTCCGTAGGCTCAACGAATGTCAATTGGAACAAGAGTTAAAGTCTTAACCGCAAGAATTTACCAAAAGGAAAAAAATGCATCTACCAAAATATACACTAATGATACAACTGGCAATGAGGTGAACAATGGAGAGAAGAGGATGGAATGGAATCCCAAGAACAAGGTGGTGTACAACCCCTTGTGTGTTTCATGATTAATGTGACTTAGCAAATCCCATTCCAGGTCTGGCCTCAAACCAACCACATCTAGTGACTTCACATTAATGCATTCAGCTAAACCATCCACTTGGATAACAAGAATGCCTTCCCCAAGAGTCACCACCATTCCGATGAAACAAAGGAGAGAATGAGAAGCGAGAAGGGCCTTAGTTAGAGGGAACACTTTTGGTTTCATAACCAGTTCTTGTAGCCCAAGTTTATTTCATCTAAGGGGTGTNCCTTGAGTCCTTTCTTAGTTTGAGAGATACCCAGTCACTGATTCATTAAAGTTCTTATTTAGAAAGGAGACTATACATTTCCAAGCCAAGAGAGACCATAGAGTGTTTTGGATGAATGGATGAAGTGGACTCATTACCTGCCATATCAAAAAAACATACCTTAGTATCAACATCATAACCTTAAGGGAAAAATCAAAAATTAGCAATCAATGACAAAATAGTTCATTCCATTGTGAAGAACACTTATTGGGTGACGAACTGACATGGTGGATGACACACACACACAAAATGAAAAAGTATAATGATGTTGTAAAACAAAAACAAGAAAATTTAAAGAAATTTGTAAAATAAAAATGTGTAAAAAAAATGTGTAAAAAAATGTAAAAAGAACTGAGGGTCCCAAATGGTTAGCATAGGTGGCCATCTCCCCCATGACTGAGTGGAAAGGGAGAGATTTGAAATAATGAGCGCCTGTTGGAATTTCTAAGAAGTGTCCAACTTCTCCCAATTGATGATCTTAGATTAAGGAGTGGAAGTTGGTGACACTCACATTCCAAAGTATCTATGCCTTTGTTGTTGGCATGGTTTGTCTCCCTAGTTCATTCCATGCATATTTTTTTCCCTTTCGAGTAGTTGTCAACCATAGGGTGTCTACTACTTGTTGTGTGGTTGCTACATATAGGAATATTTGCTTCAAAAATTCAAGGGCACACCTGTTACATGGAGGCATTTCCTCCATGTCATCACCTGATGAATCATTGTATGTAATGCATGGAACTTTCCTCTTCTCAATCTTTTCATAAATGTTTATCTTAGAAATTTCCAAGGAAAGATCGCGGATCCTAAGGCATGCATCTACTGTACTAAGCCATTCCCTTTCCATTATAATTGGGAAGTCCCCTTTGTTGTTGTTGACTTCCATCACCAAGAAATCAGCTAGGTAAGACCAACCACACATAGTGGTAATGATGTCCTCCACCAATCCCAAGGGAATGGTGATGGACTGGTCTGCCAGCTCTAGCTGAATGTTGCTCTTGTTAAGTGGGGGCAGGTTCCAGGTGTGATACATCTCTTGTGAAATTAAGTTGACTCCAGAACCTGAGTCAAGAAGAGCCCTATGTGGTTCATTTCCGGTGACCTGAAGGTAGATTAAGGGACTTCTAGGATCAGTTAGTTTCCTAGGAAGGTGGCCTACCTTGATCCAATTGGTTACGGTATGGGTTAACATAACCGTATGCGTTAGGCTCTGATGTTGAACTGAAGGGTGCTCCAAAGTGTTAGATGGTGGAGGAGTGTACATGGGCTCAACCGCTTGTTGTTGCAAGAGTTTGTCTGGGCTTTTGGTTCTGAAGAAGGGTCTTCTCTTTTTACAGTTGTCAAAACCAGTAGCAAGTTGAATATTTACAACTCTCACAGCGTGACGTTGCTGTGATTGAGAAGGAAGTTCCCCTTGCATTGTTGGAGTAGGAGGTGTTATGGGAACTACTTTTGGAAGAGGTGCGGTTGGATTTGAAGGATGGTGTGGGTATGGAGTATCTCCTGGAGGAGAAGGAGTCCTTTTGAAGTACTCCCGAACTTGGTAGTGACGGTGGGAAGTTGTGTGACTCATAGAGTCACTTGGAGAAATCGGCTGCTGCACATAATATCCATAAGGGTCAGGCTTTCGATAAGGGTACTAATGTTTCGGCGATGGCATCCCCCATGACTCTGGGTATTGCCACTGCTGATGCTGTTCAATGGGTTGTGGGGGATTTCCACTGGGATAATACGTTAATGGTTGGTGGAACTGCCTTGGGTTACCTTGGGGATAAGGTAACCTATGGGGTGTTTGCCGTTGATTAAGTCTTGGATTAACTGCATACACCCCAGACTCTTGTAGATGTGAGATGATGGGGCAACATCCCTTAGGATGGTCATAGTGGCAGATCTCACATCCACAATCATCATCTGTGTCTGATTCCATAACCCCATCGGAGTTAGTGATTTTCCCCTTACCCTAGTTATGTGAAGGGCCTAAATCTCTCCACTTTGTCTTACCTTTGTCACTACTTTTTTCTACCTTAGACTCTTCTACAATTTTTAAGACAGTTTCAATTTTAGAGTCAAAGGAACTCCATACGTCATCTACCTTAGCCGCTATTTCTGTTGTGAGCTTTTGAAGCAGCAAGGTCTTCCTGTTCACCAACTCTTTGATTAGTGACTCATCCTCCTCATCACAAAATTTCAATCCCTTCTTTAGAAGGGATGGATCACAGTTATATTCTTCTATACTTTCCCTTTTTCGTAGCTCACCTTATTCTTTTTCTACTTGCTCCAACAAGCGATGTACTTCATGGGCTCTAAGTTGTGATAGTCTCCCTTGGGCATAATTCCCCAGGGTTCTTCTCGTTTCATGCCTTAGCCCATCCACAATGTGATGAAGTTGATCCCACTAAGAGTACCCATGGCCCAGGCAATGATGTAACAATGTGTAGTAGTAGGTCATGGCAGCATCCAAGGGTTCATGAGTACCTTACTTCTGGCCTTGGATCTGCTTACACAAATTGGATACTCTGGAGTATGTATGATACTTATCGTTGAACAATTCTAGCATCGTACTCCACCTCCTAATGGTTTCCAGTTCTAAGGACCGGTACCAGCTCTCTGCTTCCTTGATGAGTGTCCTTGGGAACAACTAAAGTTTTTTCCACTCATTTTCTATATTCTGCAAGGCACAGGCATTGTGGAATGCCTGTAAATGATTTTGCAGATCTACGTTATATCCCCCTTCAAATCATCACGTTCTTTAGACAAGGCAGAGTTCTCTTTCTCTTTGTCCTAAATTTGAAGCCATAATTGTTCGATAAAGCGCCTGCACGTCCACACTGCTTTAGCATTATGGACAAAACCTTCTGCCACCTCTTCATATACGGGTCTGGGCACCTGTTCAATTTCAGGGGAAAGTGCAGGCAAGCTCTCCATATGGACGGGCTCAGATGGGTCCCACCTTAATTGGCCACCTGTTCGTAAAGAAAAAGGGGTAAAACGTTAAAACAAATGGGACTAAACATCCAACTCTAAAATGAAAACGTTAGATACATCCATACCTATATTGGGGTTGATCCTCTCGATCCGTTCGCAACCTCTTCAGCCACCCCAGCCACGAAATCTCTTTTACTTGGCATCTCCATCCAAGTAAAAGGACCATCGGTGCACGAAGAGCTAGCCTTCGGAGGCACTTCGGGAGGGATCTCTTGTTCCTTCTCTGAGACGGTCTCACCCTCCTCTAAATCAAACGAAAACATGTCGTAATAGGGTAATCCAAGAACATATTAGGCTGCATAACTGGGCAATGAGACATACCGTTCCTTCTAATCTCCTCTTGGGTTGGAGGGTCTCCAAGATCAAGGTCCCCTGTAAGAAAGCTTTTAAGCATTTCTTCAGTTTCCGCTTGGTCGTCCAGGGGTTCAGTACCCTCAGTTCCTCCGGTCACCTCCTCTAGCAATTCGGTACCTCCCGCCGGGTCGGTCAGTTCCTCGTCTTCTGGTATAGGCGGCAGGTCATGTCTCTCGACTGCTCAATTCAAGATAAGCCAAATCAGTTGCACACAACCAGTAACAGTTAAAATTATATGTAAGACAAGTGACACAAAGGGTGAGAAATTTACCAGGAATCTTGAATCGGATCCACTTTACCCTAGGCTGCTCAATTTCGCTTGTTCCCTCAGGTGTGCTGTCGCGCTTCCCCAATTTGGACTTCGCTTCGCCAATTATCTACTTTACCACCCGCTCCGCCTTCCTTGAAGTAGGAGGTACTCCACCGGGTTCCACCCCTAGGCTGTCGCGTGTGTGGAGCGAGGGGCCAGACGATCCACCCGTAGTAATTGTAAGGGATTCATCGATCCCCTCGGGGGCGTCTTGGGACTTGGCGGTGTCGAATAGGTGGTTCACCCAGGGGCGAGACAACTGATATCTATCACGCAAAACAAATTTGCCTTCCCCACGAACCACCAAGAATTCGGCTAAGCGACGGATATAGCCAGCAAAGAAAGCAAAGGTAAAATGGGATTGCGCCTCTATATTTGAACGCATCCGCTCTATATCCTTGGTCATCCCTGCTAGCAAAAAATCCGCCCAGTTATAACGTACACCAGCCTCCAGAATGGTGCGCATAACTCGCACTGCTTCAACACCGAAAGTCTTAACTTGTGATAGCATCTTTGGGAACAAACGCGCCCTAAATAAGGGGTAGAGTTCGTTAACTTCCTCAACCTTTGTTTTCCCCTGCATTGGGAACCCTTTGGTACCCTTCTTAATCCCTAGCCAACCCTCTAAATTACGGACCATCTCAATCTCTTTGTGTGTCTTGTCCATAACAACTTTTATGCCATTAGCAGGTACGCCAAACAAATCCGCGAGAAATTGAGGTGACAATTCGAAAATCACGTTAACGCCCCTAACACGGGTGCTATAGCAAGAGACGAGTCTATCGAATGAATCTACAATCCCGATCATCTCCGCTATAGAAACGTTCGGGCTAGGGGCAGCAAAGAGCGCCATGAGGCCGGCATGCTCTAAGCAGGCGACAATGGACGGCGAAGCCTTAGTTCGCAGCCACTTTTGAGCCGCATTGGTTTCACCAAATTTCATTGAGAGAGTAGCCTCGGTCCTCCCAGTCACGATAGAATCCCTGCCGGAGGTGGTGCCAGCTGTAAAGGCAAACCCGAAACCCTCATATGAGCGCAATACTTGACGATTGACCAAACCAAATACGATATTTAGAAAACTTGGCCACTTACTTTCAGTGTTGGACCTTGAAGTTTCACCCAGATCAGAGGCAGGCGGGAAAACCGGTCCATTAGGAGCCCAATCAGCATGTAACTAACCGCGTGCGGCACATTGCGCAAACGCCTTCAAAAATTTCTTGGGGAAATTCCCCATGGCGTCCCTAGTATGAGCCAAAACCATCCCGCGCAGTGTGGGACCCGCCATGAATGCTTCCACGGCCGTGCGGGCCAACCCGATCCCATCATCACCCACGTAGGCCCCTTCTGGCGTAATTTTCGGTCTGCGCGAAAGCGAAAACATATGTCAAAATAAGAGTAAACATTTGAATGTGATAAAGAAGGGAACAACCAAGGTTAGGATGAAATTACCTCTCCACTCGGTATACTGTGCCAGGTGGATTCTGGAACAAAGTATGCGCACGACCTGCTAGGAACAATGTGTTGTTGAGGTAGTTGGGGCCCCGCGGCAGCTGGTCCCACACACGGGTCAACGGGCGGGCCGATTTCAGACCACCGGGGGGAACACCCTCGGCGACAAGCGATCCCTCGTCGATGTCCTCCATAAAAATCCTGACGCCTTCCGCTGCGCCAGGTAGCATGGCCTCAATAATACTTCGTGTCACGTCTCCGCTTAGATGAGACCAAACCACAACGTCAAAATGATCCAGCAAGAAGGCTAAAAATTCACGTGCTCCGTCCCTGAACCAAACTCCATTATGTTCAACGACCAAGTTCGGGGTCGGGTCATTACCCTCCAAAGGACCAAACCATGTTAAGACCCCAACCAATTCAATCACAAGAAGGGGCGTCTCAACGTCTCTGCAAACCAGTAAACAATGCCAAAAGTCAATATCCAAAAACCTCATTTTAAAAGATTTTCAGACGTTTACAAGAAATTTCCCAAGTCACGCTGGGCGTATACGCCCGGCGTGCGAAAAACAGTCGCGCTGGGCGTATATGCCCGGTGTGCGAAAAATGAACCCCAAAGACCCTACGCTGAAAACAACGCACGCGGCGTGCACGCTGCCACAACCCTTCATGCTCGGCGTATACGCCGAAACCCTACACTGCGAAAATGAAAAATTAATGAAAACAGGGTCGAAGGCCTACTTGCGAGAAGATCCGGGCCACGCGGAGACGCTCGGGCGGGGTAGACCTTGTAGCATCGCCTGGCTCTCCTCCGCGAACGTCAGTTCAGGTCCTTTCTGCCCTCGGCCTTCTAGTTCTTTGCCTCTGCCCATCTCGGCGTTCACGCTGGGGTTTCTTCTCGGCATGCACGGCTTAGGCTCTTCTCGGCGTTCACGCTGGGGTTTGCTCGGCGTTCACGCTGGGGTTTCGCTCTCGGTTCACGCTCACGCTCCAACAGTGATGATAAAATGA
>MNCI01016789.1:0-16475 GCA_015680685.1 Gnetum montanum | reverse complement strand
GCTTATTCACCCATGGTTTTCTTGTCTCCTTGGAGTTGTGTTTGCAAGATGACGCCCCAAAGTTTTCTCACAAGAATGCACCTCATCGCAAGCAACAAGATGGGACAATCTTCACAGCACACATGGTGAGACTAAATCAAACCGTTCACTAGTACATTCCCATATCTGGTATAGTCACTATCTGTTTCCCGACCTCCGATACACCGAATACATGCAAAACTTTGAGCACACTGTTGCACACTGTAACACGTTACAGAAATTACAACACACGGCCTAGCACCTGAGCATGGGTACAAGATCAATGAAAACCTCCCCAAAAAAAAGCGAGGCCCTTGGCACTTCCCATATAAGCCCCAGGCGGGAAGGCAGTTGTCTCAAAACCAAGTACTCATGTCCAAAATGGTCAAGAAGCATCCAGTTGCATGGCTTTGGCTATCCGACAACAAGTCCCCCCTAAACATTAAACATAGGCCCTGTTCCTCCAAAGAATGTAACACATCCACCCGTGGCTTTGGTCTTGCCAACAAGTTCCCTTGAACACTAACCAAGAGCCTTGTTCTGCCAAAGGATGCACATCGCATGTATGAACTCCGAGTTTGCTAAACAATGGCTATTGGCAAGGATCAGCATGCCACACACCAGAGCATCCCCTTTCCCCAGCATAATCCCTTGGATCAGTTATCAATCCCCACAATCTCCATGACCCCCCAGATACAAAATTCCACTTTCCCGATCCCATGTACTACTGAACATGGTGCGATGACGTCTAGTCAAGTGGCAAAGAACAAAGTCTATATCAAGTTGCTTGTGGTGTTTTGCACTTCTGTGTCGACGCTTCTCGGGTTGATTCCTCCAAGCACCAACAAAGAGGGGCGAATGAAACACCACAAAAATTTTGAACTCGGTACTTGTCCAATAAGAAGCAGATCCCTGCGACCCACAGACGACCTCGGCTATATTTGATGTCACACATGGCAACTTTGGGGATCGAAATACTTAGTTTTCACTAAGTATACTGTGTCAGCGTATAAGCCCAGCGTATACGCCCAAGTTCACACCCGTAGCGTATACGCCCAGCGTATACACTTGGCACTCTCCAGTGTATACGTCTGACACTCTCCAGCATATATGCCCGGCACTCTCCAGTGTACACGCCCAGCGTACACGCCTCACATGCACTCTCGGTAGGTACAACAGATGCATATGCCTGACGATGAAATCTCCAAAGGCAGCATGAAGACAGCACTGAAGAGCAAGAATTGAAGCAAGTCAGCAACCATCAGCGTATATGCCCCGGCGTATATGCCCAGCATCCATCAGCGTATATGCCCTGACGTATATGCCCAGCATCCATCAACGTATACGCCCAGCGTGTATGCCTAGCGTCCATAGCATCTCCACCCAAGTTCGCACATGCCCAGCACATCTAGCGTATACGTCAGCCTGATGCAGTGTATATGCCTAGCAGATGTAATATATTGTATATATGTAAATTGTATGCACCCGGTCAACGTGCCACGTGTCTCCTAACCCGAGTCTAACGTAACAACCGGTATAAAAGCCCAGATTTTCCATTTCACAGAGGTGGGTTGGCAAAAATCCCAGAGCATACTAGAGAACAATTATGCTACGCACCAAAGCTAAAAACCCTTCACGCTGGACAGTCCTGTACGCTAGTCTCTACACTACGCCTACAGTGCGAACCAACCGAGTCATCCCTACTTCCATCGGGGCTTTTCGTCCGCCTTGTGTTCCATCACAACTGTGTTAGACCGGTGCATGTTACTTTCATTTTGTAACACCATTTTTCACAATTTACATTAATTTCTTACATGTGTTCTATTTACGCTCGTCTACATTTACGCTCTGTTCGCATCTGTTACGTTGTTTACGCTCTCGTTTACACCCGTTACGCCGTTTACGTATAACCCAGCGTATAGCACTTCGGTGTACGTTCGGGGAAATCCTTGTCTAATCCGTGTGTGGACCACCCAAGGTACTTTACCTTCGTGCATTCCAACTCACCCTCAGGTGAAGGCAGGGTCTTCTGTGCTCGCCCTGCGATCCCACGGCCTTTGTTTCCTTCCAGCCGGAGACCGACGATTTCAGGAGGTATACCTCCTTCATGATTTTCTTTAATTTGGAATTCAACCACCTTT
The DNA here is from genome assembly GCA_015680685.1 of Gnetum montanum. NCBI lineage: Eukaryota > Viridiplantae > Streptophyta > Gnetopsida > Gnetales > Gnetaceae > Gnetum > Gnetum montanum. Next base: position 14,316 of record MNCI01016789.1, on the reverse strand, counting down.
ATGGATATCATTTTGGCTTCAAGTTTGGGTCAGTGTAAATGTGATGCTAGCATATCCTAAGATCAATCCTAGTTAGTTTAGGATATGACTAAGCAAAAGCTGTTGACCATCTTTCAGCTACCTTCAATAGCATCTCTTTCTGTTCTAGAGCAAGTCTTGCATTGATTATAACTAGCTTCTTATTTTTCAAAAATACATATTTTATTTTGGCCAATAGCATTTTCAGTTCAAGGGACTATTTCTTGAAGTTCTCAAGAATTTCCAACTCTCCACAATAGGTATCATCATTTGTATCATTAGAGATTTGGTGATGAACTTGTTCAAGTTCTTTGATGCTCGTGACATATTCACATGTCAAGCTCTTAGCTAGTTCCATGCAAAGTGTGCTACTTTCTAAATTAGTGGTTAGCCACTAGGTACCCTCTTGTTTTGTGGCTACTGCATACAAACACCTTTGAATTTCTATTTCTAGTACACATTGTTTGCATGTAGAGATGGATGCTTGCTAGATGACCTAAAGTTTCTACACATAATTGCACCCACTATCATTGTATGCAATTCATGGAACTCTCTTATTCTCAACCTTTTCCACATGCATTTTCTTTAGAGATTTCTAGGAAAAGATCTCTAATGCCCATTTTTATGTCTATGGTGCCCAGCCATGCTCTTTCCATGATGATTGGAAAGTCCCCTTTATAGTTCTCCACTTTGATTACCAGGAAGTCGATAGGATAAGACCACCCACAAACAGTGATCACAATGTCTTGTACCAGTCCCAATGAAATAGTGATGAACTAGTCTACCAATTCTAATCTAATGTTGCTCTTCTTAAGAGGAGGTAGGTTCTAGGTAGTGTACATCTCATGAGAAATCAAATTAAAATCAGAACCTAAATCAAGAAGAGCCTTGCATGGTTCATTCCCAATAATCTCAAAATAAATTAGAGGATTTCTAGGATCAGCTAATTTCCTAAGAAGGTTTCCTACACAAATTCAATCAAACATGGTTTGAGTAAGCATTACAGTATGGATCCTTCGGAAAGTTTGGTTTGAAAAAGGCCTAAAGGAATTGGATATGGAGGAAGAGGCAAGAGGAGGATTGTCAACCATGGGTGTAGGTGAAGGCTTAGGTGAACTAGGGGGTTGAAAGAAATATCTTCTCTTTGATCAAGCATTCAATCCATCCAATTGATGATTAGGTTGCAAATTAACCACCCTCGTAGCATTGTGTTGTTGTAGTTGAGTGGGTAGTTCATCTTGTATTGGTGAAGAAATTGGTAGTTGTGCAATTGGAGGAGGAGTGTGTGCAAGAATAGGAGGATAAGGATAGAGGGTAGCATCCCTTCTTTCATGCGAAGATGAAGTTCGATAATAGTCAAAAGGATGGTAGTAAGGTTGTAACTAAGAAAGGTGACAAAAAGAGTCATGTGGAGACATGGATTATTGAACATGGTAACCATATGAATCAAGCTGTTGGTAAGGGTATTGTTGCCTTGGCAGTGCAAGCACCCATGATTGTGGTTGCTGCCATTATTGGTACTATTCTTACAATTGAAGTGAAGCTCCACTTGGATAATACAATTGTTACTAGAAAAACTGCAGAAGATTACCATGAGGATAAGGTAACCTTCTAAATGTTTGCTTTTGTGTAAGTCATGGATGTAAGGCATCATCCTAAATTCTTAAAGATGTGACACAATAAGGCAACATCCCTTGGGATGTTCATACTGACAAACATCACATCCACGATCATCATCTAATTCACTATCTGTAACCTCTTCTATTACAAAAATTTTTCCCTTACCTTTTTCATATGCACTTTTAGCTTCTTTTTTCTTCCTATGCCCATGATCACTACCTTGATCTCAAGGCTCTTTAGCAATTTTGAGGATAGCTTGAAATCTGCTATCCATGGAGTCTCTTAACTTGTCAACCTTGGCTATAAGTTCATATTGGAATTGTTGCAGTGGCAAGACCTTTCTATGCATCCCCTCATCAAATATGGATTCATCTTCATTGTCACAGAATTAAACCTCCTACTTGTGGATGGAAGGATCATGGTTATACTGCTTTGCACTTTCTCTTTTTCTAAGTTCGCCCTCCTCTTTGGTGACCATCTCTATTAACCTTTGTACCTGATGGGTAGTTAGTTCTAACAATCACCCTTGCGCATAGACACCAAGGGTTTTCCTCATTTCATTATGAAGCTCATCTATAATGTGGTGGAGTTGAGCTAATTGAGAAAAACCATGGCTAGGGTATTTATGCATCAAGGCATAGTATTAGCCAATGGCAGCATCGAAGGGTTCGTGTGCTATTTGTTTCCACCCTTGAATTTTCTTCCTTAAGTTGGACACCCAAGAGTACATTTGATATTGATGAGTCATGGTCTATCAGGTCCTATTATTAGACCCTTTTTATCGAAACCCTGATACTAGGTCTGATGGATCCTAATATTGGACCCTCGATATTGAAACCCTGATATAACACCCATGATATCGCATACATGATATCACACTAACAAGCAATATCGGGTACACGATATCATGGTTCTTGTGTGGTCCTATAAATACACATGTAGGCACACGGGAAGGGTTAGTTTTTAGTGAGTTAGTTTAGTATTAGAGTAGAGTCTTTTTCTCACTTTTTCCTCTCAACTCTTCTCTCCCAATGTATTCCTGCAGTGTGATGATTGTAATTGTACAGCATCCTTTATTCGAGTGTGATGTACTTGGACATGCACATGACCAGAAATAAAGATTGGGATTACTTCATCATTGCAGCATTCACTTAGTTTAATCATTTAATTATTGTTGTTNGAATGCTCATCGCACTTAGGCTAGCTTAGATTCTCTCTCCCTATCTCCTATTAGATTAGAACCTCTCTCCCTTTCCTCTTAGCCTAATTAAAGTTATTTTCCATTGCCTCTGGGAGTAGCATTAGTTTAGGAACATATCATACGCCTCACTATGGACTAAACCATACGTGACAAAGAAAATACTAGTCCAAGTGGGAAGACAACAAACTGCGATCAACGAGTAACTATCTAGATACCACAACTAGCCTATCTACAGAGTTTGACTGGATTGTGTGTGAAATGCCCGTATTCATATGGTTGAGTGTAGGGGTACCTTGCCACTCATCATTGGCACCATTGCCGAGGATGATGCTAGTTATTTAGATTAGTTACATCATACAAGATCGCTGTAACAATGTATTCACAATACATCTTTTAAAAAATAAATTAATTTCAATTAAGTCACACACCATGTCTCTCTCTCAAGACTATGATAATGTAACAACCAATAAGGCAATTCATTGGAGAACCAAAGAATTATATGATGATGAAGATGAAGTTTGAAGTACCCAATCTGATGTAGGGGTTTCCTATAAACATAAATGAAGACAACATCATCCCAAATCATGAATGCATAACCTACCCAATGACAATGAACCCCTATTGGCCACTACAAGCCTAACAGAAATACAAGAGGCTGTTCAAATAACCCGCAGGCATCGTAAGGAAAGTCATTTACCTAGTATTGACTTAAACAAATTTCCTAAGTTTTCAAGAGGCTACGATTTAGATTCGCAACAACATTTATAAGCCTTCTGCTATGCCTATGCATGGAACAACATCAATACTGGATGGCAGAAACTTAAGCTCTTTCCTATGACACTCGTTGTCCATGCAAAAGTATGGTATAGGTCTTTAAAACCAAAATTAATTCAACGTTGGCCAACAATGGTAGAGCTCTTCAATGAAAGATATCAAACCTATGCAAGAGTGTCAGCCTTAACAAAACAAATCCAAGAGTGGAAACAAGCACAACATGAACCCTTGGACATGGCCTTAGAAAGATATTATGCATTATTAAACAACTGCCAAGGCCATGAGTTCTCCGAGGATAGGCTAATGTACCACATCATAGATGGGCTCCGTAATGAAACAAGGGAGACCCTTGGGATATATGCCTAAGGTTAACTATATGAGCTAGGAACCCACCAACTCTAAGAGCTTATCAAATAGGTCGCAAAATAAGAAGGAGAAATGACTAAATGGGAGAATGCTGAAAAATCTCAACAGGCCCAAAAATCAACAAGGGCCTAGGATTATGAAGAGGAGAAATCAACTCACCTCAAGGAGGTGGAACCATCTTTTCCAGTACTACAATAATTGGATGAAATTGAGGCAAATATCAATGATATTATGGAATGAATGCATAAAAAATGTAGAGAATATGTCAACATTATTAGAGGTAGAGTCATGAAGAACCAAGAAGCAGGACGAAATACCTTTAGACAATCGGAAAGAAGGGTTGAAAAAACTAAGAGCTCAACTGCTAATCATACGTATTAATGCAACATTTGCCTATTCGATCACCCCAAGGGCCAATGTCCAATCTTGTCACATTTACAGAAGCATTGGGGAAGAGTGTTACATCCAGAGTTCATACAAAGATACTATGTTTGATCACAGTGGCAACAATCCTAGTTCAACATCCGAATCTAAGTGCTTCTCAAGTTCAACATCTTGTTTCTCCAACTAGGTCAACATCCTCTATCTTATCACATTATTATCATTCTTCCCAATACTATCAACTCATATCCTCTCCAACACAACCACCACCTTGGATACCTTACACTTCTCCTCAATTTCAAAATTCTCATCCTAAGTGTTCCAAAGGGTTTTGTTCCACTACACCAACCCACGAATGTTACTTGTGCTGCTACTATCAATAGCAGTGGGAATCCTCCACAACATCATAGGCATCCCTTCATTAGACATGACCGTAAGAAGGGACAGCACACTTCTGAGTCCACTGCACCTTCCAACCCAACACAAGTCCAACACTGTGGTGTAGCTCCCTCCTTGAACCCAATGCCTTGTGTTACTTTCTCTAGGCCATCAACAAATACTCCAACAACCATATGGCCCAATGAATATAGCCACTGAGGAAATGGTCACAGGTGTCATAATGGGTCAACCACTCATCAATTGACTAAATCTTATAAATTTCCCCACTATCTTTACTATAATCAAGTGTGTGAACCCCACTCGGGGTACATTCCAACCACCACATCAAAAGACACCCAGTGGTTCGAATATGATCGGATCCCAATACATCCAACATGCAAGGATTCCAACTTTTCATTTATTAATCCTTTCCATACTCAACCATTTACTTATGGGGGACATCCCCCATTCTGATAACAAGTAGGATTAATAAATATTTTTCATTTTCTTTAATTTTGATTTTTTTTTCAATTTTTCACTTTTCAACTTATTGTTTGATCTTTTTGCATTTTTTTTCTTTGTACCTTTTTATGAGTAATCTCATCTAGGAATAAAACACTCATGTGAACCATTGGTTAAGGTGTTGATTTATGCTATCAAGTCTCAGGTGACTAATTATTTGAACAGCGAGCCCACAACATCCATCCACCCATTCTATTAATAAGGGGTTCTACCTTGGGTACAATGATATTCTTAATCATTAAAACTTAAAGTAACATTATGTTATCATGGCCAAAGTGAAGAATGATGGACAAAGAAGGAATGGCCAGGGTGTGATATCAAGGGGACTTGTGGATTCTCTTTGGTGGCGTCTGTGGGAGTTACCATGCAGCTTGGTTGTACTAAGATCCTTGTAGATCTAGCAAAAAGTGCGAGTAAGAGTAACCAAAAGGCACTCAAACAGAAAAAAATAATGCTATTCTAAGGGGTCCCATTAGAAAGACATGTACCCATGCTTGAAGGTAGGTGGCCTCTCTGGATAAAGTAATACTTCTTCAAGAAAAAAAAACAAGTGCCACAAGCAAAATCACTTCTCCCTTGAATGAAATGCCAAGTGATCGTATACCTTATTTTCATGGTGCTCTTATGGTTGTCCATCATTGGATGAAGCAATGCGATGTCACTGATTAGAGGAATGGACTTGGTCCTGATTTTGGAGTGACGAGTTAATGACACATTAATCATGCCTTACACTAAGGATTCATTCTACCCTGGGCCAGTTACATCATGTCCCAATCTCTGCAATCCCTTCTAAAATTTGCCTTACCTCATTGTTCATGTAATTGGGACTCATGACTTGTGTAGCATTGAATTTATACCTCATCACGGTGGTATCTACATGTGTGTGTTTTGTTGCATCGGTGTAGATTACATTTAAACCTTCTAGTGCCTACGAACATTTTAAGGTATGGTTATGCAAGGGCATTATAGGTTGGAACTTGCTTTGGGGAGGATCCACTTGCATGACTTTTGTAATTTGTACTTGTTGCACACTACCACATCATTTCATACCCTCTAACTACTTCATTGTCAAATCTATTCTTTCCTTTATCATCATTTTATCAAACGTTTCTCAAAACCAGGTCCTTTTATGTGTCACCTAAACAAACCAGGTCCGACATTAAACTTTTAGGGCAACTTCCTTGAAAAAAAATTCTACCTCTAAAATCACACTAAGCAAACAATTTAACATTTATTAAATGCAATGAGTAAGGTATGAAATCATTGAAATTTTTTCAATAACCTTACTAACAATTGATCTTTGTGTGATTATAGATGGACCCTAAAAGAAGATAATAAGGAGGACCTTCTCAAGGTGCAACCAAACAACTAGGGGGAGGTAGAGGCTAAGGACCTCATGTAGAACATGTAGAGTAGAAGGCACAATCATTCAACATCCATCATGGAACTCCTATTACTGCATAATCTATCCAAGCAAAAGGAGGAGAGATCAAGGCCTGAGCTTATGAAGAAGGATGACGACCACTTGTGGCATGGCATGTCAAGGCCAATCAAGTGTTACCATAGCTACTATGTCCATGGAAAGTGCCAACTTCATCAAACATTGAAACATCAGCATGGATGGCTCATAATCCATGGATATAAGAGGAGAAACTTCAGGCACTTCTTCAACAGTATCAATCTCAAAAGCCTAGATTGCAGAACAAAGAAAAGGCATCCATGGAGGAGCCGCTGCCACTAGGAACCACATGAGTTCTAATAAATTTTGTAATTTTTGTGTCTATGTCCAAATTCTATTTAATTCTCCACTGCAGCATGAATAAATTCTTAGTTAGTCAATAATCCCATACCTATCCACTATGTAATCAATTGAACTTTTTCCTCACTTTCTTTGACTCGAGGATGAGTTGTTATTCAGTCGTGGGGGCATGATGAGTCATGGTCTATAAAGTCCTATTATTGGACCCCTATTATCAAACCCCTATTATTAGAACCCTGATACCAGGTCTGATGGGTCCTGATATCGGACCCTTGATATCACACCCTCGATATCACATACACGATATCACGCTAACAAGCGATATCGGGTACATGATATCGTGGTTCCTATGTGGGCCTATAAATACACATGTAGGCACATGGGAAGGGTCAATTTTTAGTGAGTCAGTTTAGTGTTAGAGTAGAGTCTTTTTGTTACTTTTTCCTCTCAACTCTTTTCTCCCAGTGCATGCCCGCAGTGTGATGATTGTAATTGTACAGCACCTTTATTTGAGTGTGACATACTTGGACATGCACATGACTAGAAATAAAGATCAAGATTACTTCATCATTGTAGCATTCACTTAGTTTAATTAGTTAATTTTTATTGTTATTTATGGCTTTCATAGTTAATACCTCTTCACCCTAAACTCCTTAAATGCAGAATGAGTATGACTTAATCATGAGCATTTAAGTATGACTACTTGGTATCCCAGTAGTGTACCTAAGCCATGCTCTTGGTAATCCTAGTGGTAGTCATGCACAAGGTTCAAGATGTGTATGGATGATTAAGAAACGGATGTTCATCACACTTAGGCTAGCTTAGATTGTCTCTCCCTATCTCCTATTAGCTTAGACCCTATCTCCCTTTTCTCTTAGCCTAATTAAAGTTATTTTCCATTGCCTCTAGGAGTAGCATTAGTTTAGGAACATATCATACATCTCACTATGGACTAAACCATATGTGACAAAGCAAATGCTAGTCCAAGTGGGAAGATAGCAAACTGCAATAAACGAGTAACTATCTAGATACCACAACTAGCCCATCTATGGAGTTCGACTAGATCGTGTGTGAAACACTTGTATTCGTATGGTTGAGTGTAAGGGTACTTTGCCACTCATCGGATATTTATCATTGAACATCTCAATCATGGTATCCCATCGTCTGATAGAGTTCGATTCTAACGATCAATACCAGTTCTCTACTTCTTTGATAAGTGTCCTAGGAAACAACTTTAGTTTCTACCATTTTTTCTCTATGTTTTGCAAGGCACAGGCATCTTGAAAAGATTAAAGATGATTCTACATATCAGAGTTATATCCCCCTTCAAATAGAGAAATATTGTTCATGTCTAACCATTTGATTTAATTGTCTCTCACATGCCTTGTTGGAATTCTAACTGCCTTTGCGATGTTAAGCATACTAGCAAATAGAGGCTCATTGAGGCCTTGATCATGGTGCCTATGATGCCCTCTACTACCCCTTCATTCATGATGATGTGCTTTTCTTGAACACCTACATCCTTAATCTTGCTCGATGATCCCTTTAATTATTGTGGTCTCATTGGTCATTGCACTCATTTCAATTGCCTTCATATGATCTTGCCTTCTACAATCATGATCAAAACCAAAAAAAGAAGATGATGATGAAGGGGAAGAGGAAGGAGAACTAGTAGAATCACCATGCCTACTACTGCCTCTTCAATGATCGCTACCAGTATCACAATCATACTTCTTACCTACATCCCTATCTTGACTTGCCTCTCTAGATCTTGCTTTGTTGTTGGATCTCTTGTTATCAGAATCAAGATTGTGAACTATGGAGTGTAGATTCTAGTTTTGACCTTCATCATTTATGTTAAAGAGAGGAGTGTCATTAACTAGAAGATCCCCACTAGCTTGTTGGTACAATAGGAATGGAGAATCATTAGGTCCTTTTCCCTTCAAAAGTTCATAGCACTGCTCTAGCTATCAATCTCATAGGTGTTGTGCTTTAGTGGGCTGATAATATTTGGCATCAAAATCTTCCATGATATATTCCCCATGGCAATCTTAAAGACCACATTGTGCAAGCATTTGATAGAGCATTGCAGGAGCAACATGATTAGATGGCAACATAATGTTGCTCTCCATGTCATCCCACCACAGCTGTTCATCCTAGTGGAAGATGAAGGTGAAGTTCAACACATACTCATTAGGATGAGTATATGTAATTTGATATTGTTTAGGCTTTGATGGATGAGTGTTATCATGCTTGGATGGAGAAGCACTCTTGTGAGAAGAAGACATTGTTGATTAGCAAAACAAAAATCATAGTGTGCTTTGAGAATTTGATGTAGTAATTATAACACAAGATATGACTCTAAGGTTCATTCCAATGATTTAAATACTTTCACTAGATCCTAGATAGCACACAAAACAAGAAAAAGGTTCCCAACAATAGTGCTAATGATGAGTGATGAGGTACCCCTACACCCAACCATATAAATCACTAATGCATTATGTGTGATCCAGTCAAATTTCGTGGACCTATAGTTATCTCATACACTAGTTCCTCTAGGAAGTGAAATGGTGTTAAGAATGTTTATTCTCTTCAAAACTACACTTGTAAGGCTCAAGGGTATGGTTTAAGTGTAATTGAGGTATATGAATTTTTATCATTTATGTTTTATGAATGTAGTCACCTACAACATGAATAAAGTGTAGAGTAGATTGAAACTAATGTCTATCTCCTAGCTAGCCTAACACAAGTAACTGTCCCACTATCCTGAACACATCCTAAACCCATATAGCATTGTTGGGCTACCAAACGTTAAGTGTTACTAGGTTACTAAGCACTATATGAATGCTTGAAGTGGTCATGCTCATGATCATTAATTACTGGAAATATATTGTTTAATGAAATGCATTAAAGTAAAGAGCAAAAAAGTAAAATGCAATAAAGAAAATATTAAGCTATTCTTAGTGTTGCAAGGATTGCCAAAAGATTTTATTTTATTCCCATCACGCTGTTGCACTCAGGTACATTATTGTTCAAGCAAAGAACTATACACACTTTTAAAACCTTCTACCGGCACTTAGAAAATATTCTAACTTTAGGGAGAAGAAACAAAAAAAGCTTCACTTCCTTGCTTGAAAACTAAAAAATAACTAATGAATTACTTTTTTGAACTAGAGCCTAGGAATAGTATTTATAGACTCAGGGTATATACCCTAATGGCAGAGATCTAATGTCAAATCTAGGGCCCGACATCGTGGCCAACAAAAATAATGATTCATCATCTCTATCTTCTTTCTTCTCTGCTCTTTCTCTTCTAGAAAAGCTTTATTTCTATATTCTCTCTATCTCTATTCTATGTATGTCTTTTATTTGAGATTGAGTAAGTGTATTTCTCTTCCTCTTTGTTTTGAAAGCTATCTCTTATGACTTTGATCTTGGTTGTGGTGCTTAGTCTAAGTTGTAATAGAATTGTTGTACATTTATTTTATAAATTAAGAAAATAGCTTTTTCACTATAGATCTAAAAAGAGATTTATAATAGATTTAGTAGATAAATCATCTTAAAAGCTTTGTATCTACTTTATTTGGCTTTAGTCATAGCTACTTATTCAAGTTAGTATTTTTTTTTGAGCTTTTCATTATTCTTTGATTAGATAATGTTTAATTAGGTCCCGATTCAGCCCACTTTTCCCTTCCCTCTTAGTACCTTAAGATCCAACCAAAAAACAATAACATGTATGGTGTTCTTCTTACACCATACATCTTCGTACTATGATATGAAATGAACAATATTTTAGTATTTCCACATCAAAGCATCAAGATTTGGCTTTATCTATCAAATCAGATGTAACAAGAATCATGTTTTAATGTTACAATTTCATATATATATATGAAATGGCTACAACTACATTGATCACAAACATGTAAGTAGAGTGTAGCATGTACATGATTTCCAATTCAAAGGACCAAGATTTGTTGAAAGAGTGAAGATAGTCCACCAAAGAAAGATGTGCTAGGAGATGCTCTTCACTTGACTTAACCTGTTTCCAGAACACTTGATAGCGTTAGTTATTAATCCTACTTCTATTACAAGAATTAGTTTAAGTTATGGTTGAGTCTGTTAGTAATTCTAACCTCCAAGTTTAGTTAAAAAATAATGGAAGTTAATTTTGTTTTTGTTACAAGAATTAGTTTAAGTTTAATGGGTTATCATGATGTAATTCTAACCTCTAGTTTTAGTTAGAAAAAGAATGAGAGTTTGGTGGACTTAGCCTATTATAAATAGGCCATTTGATAATAGCTTTGATGTACCACATTGGAATAAAATATTTCTATTTTTGATATTTTCTCTATTCTTGCACCTATTATTTTGTTCCATGTTAATTCTTATCAGTGGTATTTGAGCAAGAAGTTTCAATGAATAGCTCAACTCAAATTTTATTTTGTGTCTTGGATGGGCAAAATTACAATTGGTGGAGTATCCAAATGAATGTGCTTTTTGATTTTCACAAGCTGCTAGATGTTGTGGAAAATAGTGTTGTTGATCTTGCAACAAATGCAATTGATGCATAGAAGAATGTCCACCATGAGAACAAGAAGAAAGATAAGAAGGAATTATATTGCATTCATCAAGAGGTGAATGATGAAGTTTTTGAGAATATTGTAGGAGCAAACACACCAAAGCAAGCCTTGGATACCTTGATGACATCATACAAAGGTGTAGATAGAGTTATAAAGGTAATACTCCAAACTTTGAGACATCAATATGAACTCTTACAAATGGAATCTTCTAAGACTATTGCTACTTATATTAGTCATGTTCTTGCTTTGACAAATCAAATGAAAACATATGAAGAGGAGTACAAAGAGCATGCTAAAGTGGAGAAGACTTTATGATCACTCACTTCCAGAATTGAGCATATCGTGGTGGTCATAGAAGAAGCACATGATCTCTGTTCAATGACTATCAAGAAATTATCTAGCATCCTGCAAGCCCATGAGCAATGAATGAACAAGAAGAAAGTTAAGAAGCTAATTGAGCAAGCCTTTGAAAGCCAAGTCTCCGTCAAAGGTGCTCAAGCTGGTGAAATAAGCAAAAATAATGGTGGTTCTCATGGTAGAGGATGAGGACATGGGGGCAACAATCATGGAATTGGAGGCAATGACCAAGAAAAATCAAATTCCAATCATCAGTAAAATTCAAGCAGTCATGGTCATGGATGTGGTAGAGGAAGATATGACAAATCCAATGTTGTTTTTTAGTATTTTCATAGGCATGGCCATTGTTCAAATAAGTGTAGATACAAGGATAATACTCAAAGGGCTCACTAGGCACAAGAAGAAGATGATGATGGTGACCATGCTCTCTTAGTGGTCACCGCAATTAGTGAAGCGCCAAACTACCATACATGGTTTCTTAACACTAGGTGTATCAATCATATGTGTGGAAAAAAGGAGTTATTTGTTATTCTTAATGAATCCTTTCACACCAAAGTCAAATTTGTTGATGACAACATTATACCAATGATAAGAAAAGGACAAATTCTTATCAACTTAAAGAATGAAGATCATAAATATATTTCTGATGTCTTCTATGTGCTAAGTATGAAGAGTAATTTTCTTAGTGTGGATCAACTAGTAGAAAAGGGGTATGTCATGAACCTTCATGGCAATCAACTCTCCATTTTTGACAATAAAGCTACACTCATTCTCAATGATCCTTTGACAAAGAATTGTATGTTTCAAGTTGATATTTCTAGTGGTGTTTATAATTGTCTTAATGCCATTATAAATGATGAGCCTTGGATGTGGCATCTTTGGTTTGGACATTTAAACTTTCAAAGTTTAAAATTGCTTGCTAAAGAAAATATGGTAAAAGATTTGCCTAGTATTCACCATCCAAAACAATTGTGTGAAGCTTTCTTTCTTAGAAAGCATCACAAAATGTCATTTGTAGGAAAAAAACAACGTGCAACACAACCACTAGAGCTCATTTATTTCGATGTATGTGGCCTAATGAACACCTTGTCAAATGGAAATAATAGGTATTTCCTAACTTTTATTGATGATTTTACTTGGAAAATTTGAGTCTATCTTTTACAAAGGAAGTCTGAAGTTTTTGATTACTTTAAGAAGTTCAAGGTGTATGTTGAAAGGCAAAGTGGTTATCTTGTTAAAGTTTTGCGAACAGATGGTGGAGGTGAATAAACTTTCAATGAATTTAATGAATACTGTGAAGAATAGGGAATAAAATATCAAGTCACTTTTCCCTACACCCCACAACACAACAGAGTAGCTAAAAGGAAGAACGGAACTATAATGGACATGGCGAGGAGCATTCTAAAGGCAAAAGGACTACCTAATTCATTTTGGGGTGAAGTTATCTCATGTTCTATTTACTTGTTAAATAAGTCTCCAATAATGAATGTGAAAAATATCACCCTAGTAGAAGCATGGAGTGGTTTCAAGCCAAGTGTGAAACATCTTAGATTGTTTGGTACTATTGTTTATGCTCATGCTCTAGCAGAGATGAGAACAAAGCTAAATGATCGAGTAGAGAACACTATCTTTGTTGGCTACAAGCATGGGGAATATAACAAAGAAGGTGATTATTAGCTAAGTGTTGAGACCAACTTTACCCATGCTAGGCATAGGGCCTTGCTCGAACAGATTTCACTTAAAATAAAATATAAATTTTAAAATTACAAAAAGAATATATTTTAAAATCAAAAATAAAATAAATAAAATAAGGGCCGACTGCACCTTTTAAAAATAAACTAAACTTTTGATTATTTTGGGTTTTCTTTTGATTTTTCAGCCGCCCGCCGTTACCCAACACCGCTATAAAAAGGGGAGGAGGAGGAGGCCAGAGGGAACGGTTTTGGATCCTGTCCCGGGCTGAGATTTCAGCGATCTGTTTCGTCCGCCGGGGCTGCAAGTTCCTGAGGAAGAGTTCGGTCGCCGTTTGCAGCGCCTCCTGTGCTCGCTGCTTCTTTTCTGCCATCCGCACATTCTGTCCGCCGCGTCGTCGCTGGTTTCTGTTTCTTGCCGCTGCTGTCTGCCGCGTCCCTGTCTCCCTCCGCTGCACGCCAGCCCAGCAACCGCAGCGCACTTCTCCCCTCTGCGTGGCACACGCACAGGCAACAACCGTGGCAGACGCTAACTCTACCGACCCTTCTGTTCTGTACGCTGTCCCCTGCCGATCCCGCCGCTGTTGGTTTTCCTGATCGCTGTCCGCTGCTGGTTTCTGTTTATTGCCGCTGCTGGTTTCTGTTTCTTGCCGCTGCTGTCTGCCGCGT
>MNCI01016788.1:15966-29744 GCA_015680685.1 Gnetum montanum | reverse complement strand
ATAACTAAAATAATTTGAACAACTTGATGATTTTAGTTGCCTTAGAGCCTTGGTAAACATTATTATGAAATCACCTTAAGCTTACATGTTAAACATTTTTTAAATTTTGAGCTAACTAAGGATTTAGAAAATGTTAATCATTAATGAAAAATTATCAAAACTAATGTTGATCCTTTGGTGATTTCAAATGATGCCAAAAAAAATCCTTAAGGTTGAAGGTCTTGTAAAAAGCAAAGGAAACAAAGCTAAGAGGAGAACAATAGAGGATATGCCCATGGACAAATAGTAGCACATATGCAAATTAAAGCTAAAGCATCACATGTTTGCTAGACCCATGGGATGATGAGGGGAAATTTTAGTCCACCCCTCAAAAATGTTATGCATATAAGAGCAGCATCAACATAACAATCACGGTTGGAAAGTCTGCCATTGCTAGCGACAACAAGAAGATTCATATTCAGTGGATTTTTGAAGGTCTCTATGATTTTGCACACTTTGATATCTGTCTAATCTTTTCGTCATTTTATAATACATCCACTTGAACAAAATTTTGTAACATGACACTCTAATTTTGTAATGGTAGCTAATCTAGTCTTAGTCATCCCACAATTTTTGTAATGAAACTTCATCCATTTATATATAACTCAAGGATGAGTTTTTAGTCAGTAGTGGGGGTATGATGAGATGTAATATGTCAGGAAATTTCATTGGTGCATTCTCATTTATGCATATGTATGGATGAAAATGCGTTAATGCATTAACACGTAATGCATCTTAGATGTGTTGATGTAGCCTCATCGATGCATCCCTATGGACACATCCTCATTTACAAAGTGCCATCAATGCATCCTTGTCAACACATCCCTGTTGACACAATAAATGTATTAATGCATCTCCATTGACACAATGCATGTATCCTATAAATATGTGAGCACCTGTCTCATATTTGGCACTATTTTTGGTTAGTAGTGTAGCAAGACTCTTATGGTTTTCTCTCATAATCCTAACAAACAGTTAATTAATGTCCACAACATGGATTTATGTTAATTGTACAATGTCTTATTCGAGTGCCATTGTACCTAGACACATTCTATGAATGAAAATAAAATCAAGATTGATTCTTATCCATTACAACACTTTGACTTAGAATAGATTTATAGATTTACTGGTAATGTAATTTAATTCTAATGTACTTAGTTAATATTTACATTCTCATGCATATTAATCAATTGGTGGAATGAGCGCAACTAGTTTTGAGTGTAAACATGTATTCTCTTGGCAATCCCAATAGTGTTTTTGCTTAGTTCGCCCAATAGCATAATACATGGTAATCCCAATAGTGGATATGTGAGTTTAAGACATGTACAACAAGCTAGGAGGGAACACTCATCGTCCTTAAGATAACTTAGAATTTATCTTCTTATTATTAATTTTATTAATTAATTAATTTCTATATTATCATTCAATTATTTTAAGGGCCACACAACATCAATAATCATATGCCTCACTCTGGACTAAAGCATATGTGACCAAACTACCACTGGTCCAAGTGAGAAGACAGCAACTTGTGATCAACACTTAACAATCTAGATACCATACTAGCCCCATCCACAGAATTTAACTAGATTGCACATGAACGCTTGTGATTTGTATAGTTGGGCATAGGGGTACCTGCTTCTCATTAATGGGCCAATTGATCATAAGATCATACAATGCAACATTAATGAGTTGAAGGGGGCTATTGATCAATCCAAGCCTTCCATGAATAGGAAGGTAATCGTGTTGAAGAAGAGGAAATTTTCTAACACTTGGGAGTGAAGAGGCATGAGTACTTGAACTATTGTAATCTTCTCTTTTGATAATTAAAGATATCTAGTTTTCTTATTTTCTAATATATTGTTTATTTTTTTATAATATTTGGATTTAATGTTTTGAAGGTGATTTTAATATTAGAGTGAACCTACTCCATAATGAGACTATTACTAAGACCTGGTCATGAGTGGTTCATTTGGAGTTACAAGGATAATCTAATGTTAGTCATAAGGTTATTCCAAGAGTTGGTATATTCTTTTGACAATTCGGGTAACTAAGGCCTAGCCTTTGGAGATTCCTAGATAAAATATAAAATATTTTAATTTTTAGATTTTTTTAAAAAAAGTATGCTCTGGACTTTGAAACATTTTTGAATATTTAATTAGAGACCTTTGTATAGCCTATAGCCTTAGAATTTCTGTACAAAACTTTTATAAGCCATGAATAGGAAAATAAAATAATCTTTCCAATTTGAGGGGTTCTAACTCCTTTTGCATTTTGATGTAGAGAACTTTAAGTAGCCAAGAAAGCATCAAAATAGGGACATGGTATGAAAGGTAGATTAATTCTAGATGAGATGGATCCTCTAGAATTGAAAAATAATTTTTGTATAGTTTGTATTTTTGTAAAATAGGAACCTTACACTTTTTGGGTATTTGAGTCATGTACTTATTTTTTGGATAAATAATAAAGTATAATAAATATGAAATTGTTGCCTATGTCATCTTGGTTGTAACATTACAAGGACCATTTTTTATTTTGGCATGTTATATATGTTTGGGAAAAATAATATTATTTTATTATATACTAATATTTTATTTTTATTTTTATAATTTAACATAATAAACTTTCAAATATGCATATCTTTCTTTCTACATATCTAATTGAGATGAAACAAGTATTATTGAAATCATTGTTTTGTGTATTTTTTATTGGTGTAGATAGTTAAATTTTTTAGCATTTGCATTTTTGTGGCCACACTAATCTCTATTTATTTATAAAATAATTTTATTTAATCATGTATACAATTAATATAAAATTTTGTTATGCTGCATTAATATATTATCTTTATGCTTCTAAATGATAATTCTTATTTAATTTATGAATATTTCTTGAATTTTTACATCAAGATTAAATTTAGATTCTTGGGATTTTGTAGCATTTATATTAGTTATTTACAGGAATTTATAGATAATTAATAGAAATGTTGCAAGTTCTTTTCCATCTTAATGAAGATCTTACCTTGATGTTCCATCATGATCCACTAACGTCTAGTTAACACAGGTTGCATCACATGCTATTTTCTCTTGGGCTTTGTGATGCCATAGAAATCAAATCCTTTTTAAGAACATGCTCTACCTTACTCCTACTCAAGTAGCTAACCATATTCTTACCACCATACATTGCTTCAAAACCTACCTTTACAACATGATGATCTAAACTAATCTTGACTTTCCAAGCTTCATGAGCCACATGATTGTACATTGGGATCTCATTGAGATGATTTATGTCTAGGCCTCTAATTCTTGACAAACATTTAGAGCTAGAGGATAAGACACTTATTCCTTTTCATGCTATTTTTGCTCAAGCTTATGTTAGATTACCTTGTAAGTCAATAGAAGAACAATGGCTATCATGGAGACTACCATTGCCAACATAGCAAGCTTCTCCATGTATGGGAAGAATATTATTAAAAGCATATTGGTGGGACAAGAGGTTGCATATAATGTTCCTACTAGAGGGTTGTAGCCTAGCTCACGTAAGGGTGGTTATAGGATGGCTAGTTTCCTTGAACCTTAGACGTCAACAATATGGATGGTTTGTAAGTACATTTTCTATCATCTCTTAGATTGGCTTAGTGGGCGACACTTAAGGATTCTATGGAGCCTTAAGAGTAATCAAACTCTTAACCTATGCCATTTTTTCTAGATGTAGTGGACCACTTCCTACACTTAGTCCATGGTAATTGTATGCCCATCTATGAGCACAAGGAAATTTTGAAGGCATTGACATGCAACCAAGATGTAATAGATGCTTAAATCATGTCAATAAATTATTGAGGACCAACGCACTAAAGCATCATCACTTTCAGAACATCTAGCCTAAGGCTTAAGTAAACACCAAAACCCTCACAATGGTTCTATCATGGAACAAAATACCAATGTAGGTTCTAGTTGCATACCATCTTCTACATTGGCATCATTGCAAAGTTCAATCTCATTAGCCCACCTTTCAAAATAGGTTAACCTTATCTTCATCATCACTTCCTCTTGTATGCACTTGCACAACCCCAATTCCAACTACTCTACATTTGGACATACCTCCTTCAACTGCTACTTTTCCTACAAAATTATTCTTCCTTAATCATATAGGGAACACATCCTTAAACTAAGTATTGGAATACTTAATCCAAGATCACAAATAGTCTTTGGTTGGATATAACCTTTATTTAACAAACAATTATGACATAACATAGTACAAACCTCCAATTGAATATAGAATTACCCTATCACATGTGAACTATAAATGACAAAAAAAATGTTAAAAGTATTAAGATTAAATGTTGAAATTGATGAAATATTTATTACTAAAAAATAAACTAAGTAGAGAAAAGTTATAAATGATGAAATAAAATATAAGTATAAAATATAAATAAAAGATGAGAGAATATTAAAATTATAGAGCTATGATGTAAAGGAAAGCATTTCAGTTCCCTTTCCAAATAAAGAAAATGCTATGTACCTCCTATAGATGGCCAAACAATAACTATTGGTGAAAAACGTAATTGGAATAAAACTACTAATAAGAACCTAATTTTTGAGCAAAATGTGGGTTTGGAGAGTGGAACTAGACCTCTAAAAGATAGATATATGGATGGGGAAACTACAGACACTATCTAGAATCAATTTGGGGCCAAAACAAGGTTATTTTAGCTAAGTGACATAGGACTAAGACTGAAGCTAAAAAAATTCAAACTCTAGAGACTAATTTTGAACTTGAAAAATTTGAAGTGTGGGATGTTAATATTGATGTTGCTTTAATGATGTTGACACTACATCAATATTAGTGTTGGAGCCATGGAAGGCATCTTGGTGAGTGTGGAACATTGGCAAGTTTGTTACATGTGTTCTTGATCTTTTAAAATCTTGAAAAGTGCTATAAATCTTAAGAAATTGGCCCAAAAGTTTGGATTTTGATCCCATATTTATAGGCCTAGAGTTACCAAATTCAACTCCTAAGTGAAGTTCACTCAAAGTTTTTCTAAGGTCTAAATTTGGCAAGTTAAACTTGCCAAATGTGATATATGTGATAGGTGATGCAGACATTAGCATTAACATCATCAAGAGTTAGTTAAATTTTCCTAGTTTGTCCAAGTTGTAGCTTCAAGCCTTGAAGATTATTTTTTTTAGCCATATTAATGTCTAATCATGCTAAGATAATGCTAAGGAGCTTGTGAGGTCGAGAGATAATGCTGACTACAGAGTCTAATGGTCAAGGATGTCAAGGCACTAGTTCCAAAGGTGTTGCTGCTAATGTTGACATTGGTGTTAGTGTTAGTATAAACTAGGAAGTTAGAAAAATTTTCTAACATTTGTCCAACTTGACATCATAATCATCTAGGATGCCAAAAATGAAGCCAAAATGAGCCATAATGATGTTCTCGAGATCCCATAGACTAAGAGAATGTTGCTAGATGGTGAATGTGAACACCTTAGAGGAGAATGATATAAGTATTATAATGTTAAGGTCAGCATCAATGTCACCTACATAAGATAGAAAATTTTTACCTCTTGACTACTAAGACTACTATTAAACCTACCCAAATTATCATTTGGAGTATCAAAACTAATGTTGACAAGTTGTCAAGGAGCTCAGGAAGCTAGGATTTGAGTTAAAATGCATGTATGATGTCTCATGGAGGTGGGAGATAGCATGCTATTAGTGCTAATGCTAACACTAATGTTGATTTTATCATCAATGTTTACCAACACTTAAAAAAATTTTGATCCTTTTTGTCTCAAGATTAAACTACCAAAATGTTAAAATTTGATACTTATGATGTTCAAGGTATCTTGGAGAAGTCATTTTTGGATCCATAGGGCCTAATTTGAGGAAAACATTTAGTTTCAATGTAGGCGATGTAAATAAGATGTTCTAGGGTTATAACTAACACATGAGTAGTGGTCCAAGGGTGAATTTAACATGGAATCCATGTTACCTATAACACTTAGAAAAATTTTGGCTTCATACATTTTTTAGGGTTATTAAACTTAAAGCTTATAAGCTAAGTTATGAGCTTGAATGGTTCCTAAAGACCTCTAGAAGCTTGAAATGTGTCTTGTGATCCTATCTTTAGATGGTTTGAAATTCAAAATTGGGTGGGATAATGTTAAAACCACACTTAGTCTCAATCATTAGTGAACCAAAAAAGTGGTTATTATAGTTGCTCTCATACCAGAAGTTAGTTTGGTTCTTGACCTTGCAAACCGTAGTCTCCAAAACCTACCTAACCCCTGATTAAAATTGTCAATGATGTTGAGATCAACCACTTAATCTCTTACTATTTAAAACATGATGATTCCATTGATGCAAAGCCTTATCATCCCTAATACCCACAATTCCTATATTACATTCATCCCACCTAGTGAAACTATTGCTAAATCTTCTCTATCCTCATGTTCCCCCAACCTTGGCAAAGTTGCACATTTGTCTCCCTTGTACTTTGAAGAACCTAACACTAAGAATCATAGTTGTAGGCTGCAAATGATGAAATTTTGGATCTTTGATCATACCATGGGTCCTTTTGGATTTTACCATTTTGTAATACCCACAAATGCTCTCCCTGCTATGGTGTTCTTGGGTGACCAACCTAGTCTTTTCATTCACATTGATGATCTATCATCCTATGATCACTACAAGGATTTACAACCAATTAGCTTCTAAAATGATGTATTCTTGAACCCTATGGCCTTTTCCTGAATTACCACCCCTTCCATGCATGCATAGAATGCTCAAAAGCCTTACCTCCATGTTTCAACTAGAACCTTTACCATGTATTTGCTGACTTCCCACAAAGATTGCTACAAGCCATGTCAATATTGATTATTACATATAACATTTTGTTTATGTGATGATGCATGTTTAATGTTATTATAAAATTATAAAATGTGATGAAAAATTAAGTAACTTCTATTTTAAATAAGTTGTAGGAATGACATCTTAGCTTGTTTAGGCTTATGTAAATAAGATCAGATAACAAATATATAAAAAAAATAGTACTACATCATTATTCTTTGAAAGCCACCAAAAAATAAATGGAAAAAAATTTAAATAGAATCTAAAGGGATTGCAAATAAACAAAGATTTAGCTCTTCATATAGGTGGATGATGAAAATGAACTCATGTAGTTGACTCCATTTTGTTTGGACAAGGGTAAGATAATGATGATGATATGATGATGCTAGTTTTTTTGAGTTTTATTTTTTCCATGAAAATGTAATCTACTTGCTAGGGACCTCAGATGAGTTCACCTAAAGCCAAGTAGTTGAAGCTTTACTTGGATCCTCATGATCTCATTTTTAAATTTTTCATGTGTTAATATAGTGTTTTTAAGTTTATCTTAAACTAAAAAAACTTATCTCCCTCCTATAAATTAGACACTTCACTCATGGTATAAAGAGCTTGAAAGACATCTCAAATTCTTGTACCCATCAATCCATCATGGGCATTTCATTGAAATACATGATATTGTTGTAAGTCTTGCTCCTACTTCCACATTGATGCAACCCTTATTGCTCATTAGTCCATGCCATCCTCATCCCTATCCTATGTCATGGTCGTCCAATGAATTTCATCCTAAGTTTCCAAGTTCCTTAGATCATTAGTGGAGACTTTAATATGATTAAGTTTGTAACTAATAGAATTGGAGATCAAAGACTTCACCTCTTTTCATTAGAAAAATTTATATGGGATAATTTTAAAGAATATATTTTTAACAAAATATTGACTATAAGTTATACCATAATTTTAATCTTTCTTAGTTACTAAGCTCAAAAACCTTTTAAGAATATGATTCTATAATTCTTAGCAGATTTGACCCATTTTATTTATCTAGTATTTTTGATTGACCTCTACAAGGTATCATAAAAAAATTTTATGATGAATTTTTATCATATCATCATCCCATAAAGATTTTTTTATCTTTTGGCAACATAGCTAAACATGTTTATTCAACTCTATATCACATGAATGCTTCTACTTCTCTTCTAATCAAGGGTGCATGCTTCTTATATATCTTTGGAATGCATACGTCTAGGTACAAAATGTTAGATTGATTGGTATAGGTACATTCCTTGTAGGCTTCGTTTTATGGCTCACTACATAGGATGATAATTTTTTGCTAAGGGTAGATCTACTATATATAATATTCATCAATCCTTAGTACAATTATTTCATGAGATTGTCTAAGATCTTTGTAATATTAATTAGTAAAGTACTCTTACTTCTACAAAAGTTTCCAAGTTTTAGATGTTCATCAATCTAAGAGCTCTTTTATTAAAAGTTAGCTTTCATGGTAAAAAATTCTAAAATGAATACTACAAAAAAAAAAATTAATATCTTAAGGAAAATAATCATTCACCTTTTAATAGGAAAATTCATAATGAACATGCTTTCCTACATGAGCCAAAGGAAATTACCAAATATATTGCTCTTCATTTTCAAAGAATCTTTTCCTTGAAAGGCTTTGATGAGAATGTCTTCCAAGTAATTGCTTTCCATATTCCTTGCATGAAAAAACTTGAATATAACCAGTTATTTCATGCAAATATTTCTCTTGATGAATTAAATTTTTCTTGTTTTGGCATAGTTAATGGCAAAGTTCCTAGTTTTGATGATTATCATGTTGAATTTTTTAATTGACATTAAGACCTGATTGCTACTAATTCTTATTCAATCATTATGAAAGGTATTTCCAAGGATAGTTTGGGAAGTTATTGGAATAAAGAAGTTATCAAATTTATTCTTATAAAATGAGACTTATCTTATATTACTAATTGGTGACCTATTACTCTACTAAACACTGTATATAAAATTTTAGCTTAGTATCTACAAGTTATTCTTTCATATATTATTTGTCATAAATAACTGGATTTGTTAAAAAAAATATATTCTTGATAATGTTGTTCTTTCTTGAGAAGGTATGAAACGGACAGAAGACACCAATCAAGATATTTGTTTTATTAAACTTGACTATATTGAATCCTATGACTAGATTGAATGGGAATTTATCCTTACTTACCTTCATAAACTTAGTTTTAGTTGTAAATTTATAAATATGATTCATTATTTTTTTTATTGATGCTAATGCTTGCATTACTATAGTAGCAAGTATAAATGACTCTTTTTATATCAGTAGATCTATCAAGCAAGATTTTTCTCAAGTTTCATTACCTAAAGGTACACTACTTATCCTAGTAAGGTTGGTCCTAGGAGGATTGGTAGACAAGCCAAAGCCCAACCTCTTTCGAGTGGTTATGCCTAGGCTCAAACCCAAGTCTTACAACTTGAGAAATAAGCACCTTATCATCACTCTATATGGATGAATATTCTAAATTATCTAGGTCAAGAATAAGTTGACAAAAGTCTTTTGTCTTTAGTAACTAAGATAACTACTCTTTTTTATGCAATAAGAAATGGATACTTATTTTTAAAAATGGCATATTTAAAGTGTTGAACATTCTCTTTTCTTTAAAGGATAATTCATTAATTCTTTGAAATTGTACTTTTTATTAGAAATTAGAAAATAAAATTACAAGTAGAAAGTAAAAAAATTACTATGGTAAGTAAATATTTAGTTTTCAAATTGATCTATGTTATATATCACTCATGTTTATTATTCTTCTTGTTAGGATCCTACAATATCATCTTATGTTAAGTTGAAAAAACTCATTAAGAATTTTTAATAGGGTAGTAATGAAAAGAAAGAATTTTGTAAGATTTCTTGACATTTTTGTACTCAACCAAAAAGAAAAGAAGGATTAAGTCTTCTTAATACCTATCATTAAGGTCTAGCTTTAGCAACCAAATGGGTTGCTAACTCTTTTGAGCATAGTAATGTTTAAAGTATTACTTTCGTTGAGAGGCCAACACATCTAGCATGATGGAGGGTGGGAGGGGAGTGAATTTTGTCACCCCAACCACGTAACTTCATGACATGTCACGACACACCACAAGCACATCACGCCACATCTCATACCAACCATCACCGACATGCATCTCTAGACAAGGAACTGTAGCAACATCCCAATGTCACAAACCCATAGGGGGTCCTGACGATCGATGATGCTAGGGCCATGTCCTTCAACATGCCTTTGACATTGCTACATAGGTAAACATGGCAATGCTAAAATGTGGCCCCCATGAGCCTCCATTGGTGCCCCAAACACCTGCATGGATATCAATGCCTTCTATTCTCTGCTAGCACACTACCATGGGTGAAGCACGCATACCAATAGATAGCAAAGGTGTAAAAATGGACAACAGAGGCACAACAGCGAAGAGATAGCTTTTTTCACTTTTGTTGAATAGCAGAAGCATAGCAAATTAAGCTAGAGCAACGATGGTGCATGCAATGATGATGGGCGAGGCTTTTGTGCAATGTGATGCAGGGTCTAGCAAGGATTATGATGACGAAAAGCCCACAAGCGTCAACCCTAGCAAGCGAATGTTGAGGTAGGTGGACTAGCCACATGCAAGATTTGTGATTGACAATACTCTCCCATCATTATTACAGGAATGGGCGTATGAACAATAGTAGATTACTAAGTTCAACATGAAGGATAATGTTGGATTGAATTTAGTTATGGAGATTTACCCCCAACCACCAACACTCTAGGGGAGCTTTGAAATGACAATGTTCTTCTATTTGTAGGGGTTGTTAGTTTTCATAGTCAAGTATTACAATTTCACTTATTATTTGTAATGATTTTGTTGGAGGTTATATTTCTATTATTAGCAAAGGCATTTGCTAACACCTGTGTAGTCCATTTAAATATTTATTGCATGTTGACATCAAGATGAAAACTGGTTTGAGGTTTTTTCTTTTCTGAAAAAACTTTAAGAGGGGCTTTTTTAAGAAAATATTCCCTCAAGCTTCATAATAGTTTTTATATACAAAAATATTCTCTCTAATAATATATTTGCTCTCATTAGTTCTTTTTTTTTAGTTTGATAAAGCTTTGGCAAATATTTTCCATGTTTCTATTAAGCATGGTCATTCAATTGTAAACAAGGTTCTTCAAAATCAAATTTTGTTAAGAGTAACAATAGATCAAATTTAGCCATATGCATTGCAAACGTTTTTTAATATTACTAAAATTAAAATTAAAATTAAGTGATTTTGTAAGTATCTTAAGTATTATCAATTTGAAACTAACATAAAAAATATTATAATCCTATCCTAAGATATTGAAAGCCATTTTCTTCCTAAGAATCTAGAGTATTTTTTTTAAAGAATTACTAAGACTCACCAAATGAATATCTTATGTTTAATCAATTTAAAACTAAGACTAACCTATTTTCTTCATAATAATATAGAATATTATTTTTTGAAATCACTAAGAGTCACCAAATCAATATCTTGAGTCTAATAAATTTAAAACTAAAACTATGGCCTTATGTTCTCTAAAAATGGAGCATAAAGATCTAGAGTTTTATTTTTAGAAATTACTAAGACTCACCAAATAAAGTGATTTATGAATATCTTAAGTATAATCAATTTAAAAGTGATTTATGAATATCTTAAGTCTAATTAATTTAAAACTAAGGCTATTTCCTTATGTTTTTTGGAAATGGAGCATAAAGGTTTATTATTATTAATTAGAGACATGAGATATCAATCCCTATACCTCTTGCATGCAAAGGAAGCACTCTACCATATGAGCTACACCCCTTACCTCATTGATTTGTAGATGTAACTCCCCAAGTGCAAGATCATGAGGAATATGATTTTGAAATCGTGAATTGTCATCTCTTATCAACAGGCCATTTAAAGAGAATAGAATTAGAGATGCTTGGCCTACAAAATGTTGATAGAATGCATTGCTAGACATTACAATATCTAAGAGAAGATGTTGCAAAGTTTTCTACAAGCTTTATTGCTATCAATAACTCATCTTGCTTCATGATTATTATTGATCATGACTATAGTGCCTACAATTCTGATAAGTTGGGTGCAAAGCAAAAGAAATGTTACAATAAAATTGTAGGGTACATGATGTTTTCATAGTTAATGGATGAAGTTGTTTCCCCTTTATGAATGATTATCTAGGGAACAGTTGGTATGGGAAAGTCATTTCTCATAGGCATGCTTTGTAATGCTTTCATGAAATACTCCCATGAGAAACATAATGCTTTACTTATCATGGCATCCACAGGAGATATGACATTTAACATTAATGCAACAACCATTTATTCTAGTTTGAACATTGGAATAGCTACCTACAAAGAAATCTTTTCCTCTACAATGATAAGTATACAACATCGAATATCATAGGTAAGATATATAATAATTGATGAAATGAGTTTTGTGGGAGGAAGATTATTACAAAGCATTCATAGACGACTAAGAGAAATTTTTCCAGAGCATCACAATGAAGTTTTTGGAGGAAGATCAATTATACTAATAGGTGATTTGGGTCAACTTCCTCCTGTGCTTCATTTTGTGCCTTATGCATTTAGGAATCCAAATATTATAGGGGTTTGGTAGTCATTTCATACCTTTGTTGTTTTAGATGCAGTTTATCATCAGTCTAGAACTGATCCTTAATAACAAAGTTTCAGGAAAGTATTGATGTATATTAGAGAAGGAAAAAGTCATGATGAAGATTATAATTTCTTAGTTTCTTGAATGAATCTTCCATCCAATTCAAGTGGATTAGATGGTTTTGAAGACTCAATGAATTTATATGATACAAAGGATAAATTCCAATCACACAATAAGAAGATGTTGCAAACAATATAGAGACCCATTGCTATGTGTGTAGTAGATAGAGATCCCCATGTATTCAGAATCTCATATGATGACAAGGATGATATTGAGCAACCTCTACTTATATGTGAAGGTGCAAGGGTTATGCTCACAATTAACCTTTGGCTTAAAGTAGGATTGCTGAATGGTGCACTTGAAACGATTCACAATATTATGTATCATCTAGGTAAACAACCACCTACATTACTATCATACATTATTGTTGATTTTGACTCCTACATCAGATGTCCCTTTGATAATGGTAATCCTCATCATGTGCAACTATACCTATGGTTCGAGGAGCATCACATTAGTTACCGTTATAATTGACATGGGCCATGACTATTTATAAATCTCAAGGAATGACATTAAATAAGGCTATTATTGACATTGGTTCAAGAGAAGTTACAGGTCTAACATTTGTTGCATTATTTAGAGTCAAGACTATTGATTCTTTGAAAATTCATCCTCCTTTCTCTATGCAAAGATACAGAAATATTTCAGATGCTAAGCATCTCCATAGTAGAATTGCATAAGAAGCTTGTTTTGCTCAATTAGAGGATTAGGCATATTGAGTTCACACTTATCACTATATTTTTCCTTTTGCTTAATCCAATTCTACAACTCTATGCAATAATTATGCCATGTATTCCTTCATCAACATATACAAAATATATAAACTTTTATTTCTACTAATTTATGTTTACTAGTATATATTATTTGGAATGTAAATAGTGATGTTATTTAAATAGTTCTAATAATATTTTAACAACCTGAACATTTATAACAATGTCCATTATAATGATCATTGATAACTTTAAAACTTAAAAAAATAATTAAATTCTACTCATAGCCCACGAAACCACTCCACTAGCATATATATATATATATATCAAAGATGATGTTAACCAAGTCCAACTATTGGATGAGGTAACAA
>MNCI01016788.1:3581-13905 GCA_015680685.1 Gnetum montanum | reverse complement strand
ATGACCACAAGAGTGAACACTATACACATTTGACATCCAGCCTTATTTGGTAGCTGAGAGAGAAGAGAGAGAAAAAAAGAATATGTGTTGCTGTTGACACCAAAATTACGCCTTCCATTGTTCATCCATAACCGCGCCATCAATCTTGTTCCTTGCATAACTATTCTAGCACCAGTCCATCCTAAGTGTTTCCTCCAACTCTAGTCCATTGTTGTATGATTACCATCTGCACATACAACACAGTCTCATATTAGCAAGGATAAATAAATCATAATGTTGTTGATACCTTGCCTCGATGTACAGTCCATTGGCTGAGTTGTGATATGGCTAATACGAATTCTGGAGATATAACACTGGTGACTACCCAAGGTGTAGGGGTTGGGAGAAAATTGAAAAAATTGGACCAAGACCCCCATGACTAAGAGTGATCCTCCGGTAGTGATAGAATGGAAAAAGATAAGGAAAAAGAAAGATGGAGAAAAATAAACATGGCAACATCGATAAAATGGATGTTAGAGGTGGTAATGAATAAAACAAATGATGATTGAGGACATGTTTAAGGAAAAGAAGTTAACTGATTCACCAAATAGGAATGCTAGTGGGTCCTTCCCAAAGTAGGCTCATGCCCTTTACGCCCTAACAAACCCACATTCAAAGAGTCCGTAGGCTTTGGAAATGTCATTCAGAAGTAAGAGTTAAAGTCTTAACCAGAAGAATTTACCAAAAATACAACAATGCATCAACCAACATATAGACTACTGATACAACTGGCAATGAGTTGGAGAATGGAGAAAGAATGATGGAAAGAAAAGAATGGTATGGAGTCCCAAGAACAAGGTGGTGTACAGCCCCTTGTGTATTTATGGTTAATGTGACTTAGTAGATCTCATTTCAAATCCAACCTCAAAAAATCCACATCTAGTGACTTCACATTAATACACTTGGCCAATCCATCCACTTGAAGTAACAAGAATGCTTCCGTCAAAGAGTCACCACCATTTCAAGGAAATGAGAAAGGAAAAAGTAGGAAGCAATAGAGGGCTTGAGTTAGAGGGAACACATTTGTTTAGTTCCATAACTAGTGCTTGTTGCCCAGATGATTATTTTGTCTAAGGGGTGTGCTTTGAATTCGCACTATTTTTTTTATGTGAGAACTAGACCATGCAAAGACTTATTATTTGTATTAGCTCAGCTTCCCAATAATGGAGCAACATCGGAATGGTAAGGAAAACTCAAGAAGAAAACATCCATGCACCCAAGAGAATGGCTAGCACAAATGCATGAAATCCCCTTGAAGTCACACCTTTTTCAATCCTTGAGTCCTTCCTCAATTTGAGAAATGCCCAGTCATCGTTTCATTGATAGTTCTATTATTTAAAGAAAGGGCCTATACAGTTCCAAGCTAAGAGAGACCATAGAAATTTATGAATGCATGGATGACATGGACTCATTGCATGTTATATCAAAAGAACCATACCTTAGTATCAACATTATAACTCAAACATAAAAACCAAACATTAGCAATCAATAGAATACAGTTCATACCACCATCAGGAGCACTGATTAGGTGACGAACATAACAACACAAAAAACCATACAAAGAAATGAAAAAGTATGAACAATGTTGGAAAAAAAACAAGAAAAGTTAAAGAAATTTGTAAAATAAAAAATATGTAAAAAAAAGCTTAAAAAGGAACTGAGGGCCTCAATTTATCAGTAGAAGTGGCCATCTCCCCCATGACTGAGTTTGAAGGAGGAGATCCAAAATAATGAGCAGGGTCATCCCTTCTTAGAGGTATTATGTGCATTGACCATTCTAGATCCATGGTAAGGTTTGGTCCATTGCACATTAATTAACAATTTCTTATCAGAGTGCTTGTTTGAATTTTTTAGGAATTTCCAACTTCCCCCAATTGATGTTTTCAAGTTAAGGTTTGGAAGTTGGTGACAGACTTGCTCAAGTTTATCTATGCTTTCAATGTAGGCACTAGTTATTTCCTCAGTTACTTCCATGCATGTTAGTGAGTTGTTCACTTAATCAGCTATCAACCATTAGGTGTCTCTTTGTCCTGTGGCTACTGCATACAAGCACTTTTGTCGATTAAGATCTTGTGCACACTAGTTGCATGCAAGCAATGCTAAACCTTGCTCAACCCATGATCTCTGCATGCAATTGCACCTTGTATCATTGTATGCGATGCATGGAACCTTCTTTTTCTCAATATTTCCAAAAGTGTTCTCCTTAGATATTTCTAGGGGAAGATCATGGATTCCTAGATGTGCATCTGCAGTACTCAGCCATGCCCTTCCCATTATTATTGGGAAGTCCCCTTTATCGTTATTTACTTATATCACTAGGAAATTAGCTAGGTACGACCACCCACACACAATGGTAACGATGTACTCCACCAGTCCCAAGGGAATAGTGATGGATTGGTCAGCTAGCTCTAGGTGAATATTACTCTTTCTGAATGAAGGTAGATTCTAGGCTTTATACATCTCTTGTGATATTAGGTTGACTCCGAAACTTGAGTCCAAAAGAGCTTTACATGGTTCACTCCCAGTGACTTGGAGATAGATTAGAGGGCTTCCAGGATTAAAGAATTTCCTAGGAAGGTGGCCAATCTTAATCTAGTTAGTTACAGCATTTGTTAACATAACCGTATGCGTTGAGCTAGATGTTTGGTTTGAAGGGAGCTCTGAAGCCTTATTTGATGGGGAGGCGTTCTGAGGTTCAACCGCTTGTGGTTGTGAGGGCTTGGTTGGACTATTGGTTCTAGAGAAAGGTCTTCTTTTCATATGATTGTCAGAACCAATAGTGGGTTGAGGATTCACAACCCTCCTGGCATTTCATTGCTATGGTTGAGTAAGGAGTTCCCCTTGCATTGTTGGAGCAGGTGGTAATGGAGCTATCGGTGTTAGAGTTGCAGATAGATTCGAAGGATGGTATATTTGTGGGTTATCTCCCCTAGGATAAGGAGTTTTAAAATACTCATGAGCTTGGTAGTGATGTTGTGGTGTAACGTGACTAACAAAGTCACGAGGAGAGATCAAATGTTGCACATAGTAGCCATATGGGTCTGGTTGCCGATAGGGGTATTATTGCCTTGGTGGTGGCATCCCCCATGACTATGGGTATTTCCACTATTGATGTTTCTCAACAGGTTGTGATGAACTTCCTTGGATAATATGTTGAAGGTTGGTGGAACTGCCTTGGGTTACCTTGGGGATAAGGTAACCGTCAGTGTGCTTGCTGTTTATTAAATCGTGGGTTGAGTGCATACACCCCAGAATCTTGTAGATGTGAGATTACTGGGCAACATCCCTTAGGATGGTCATATTAGCATATCTCACATCCACCGTCATTATCCATGTTTGAATCCACGACCTCTTCCATGATGAACATTTTACCCTTACCCTTGTTACGTGCATTGTCTACATCTCTCTTTTTCTTTTCGTCATGGTCACTACCTCACTCTCTAGACTACTCTACAATTTTAAGAACAGTTTCAAACCTATTATTCAGTGAGTTCCACATTTGGTCTACCTTTGCCGATCCTTCGGTTCTTAACTTTTGGAGTGGCAAAGTTTTCCTATTCACCATCTCTTCAAGTGGTGATTCTTCTTCCTCTTCATAGAATCTCACTCCCCTTTTTTAGAGGGAAGGATCTCGATTGTACTCTTCTGCACTTTCTCTCTTTCGTAGCTCACCTTATTCCTTGGCTACTTGCTCCAGCAATCTATGAATCTGATGAGACCTAAGCTCTGATAATCTTCCTTGGGCATATGTTCCAAGGGTTCTTCTTGTTTCATGCCTAAGTCCATCCACAAGATGGTGTAGTTGATCCTACTGCGAATAACCATGGCTAGGGTAATGATGTAATAGTGTGTAATAGCAGTCCATGGTAGCATCCAAGGGTTTATGATTTTCTTGCTTTCATCCTTGTATTTTCTTTCACAAGTTAGACACTCGGGAGTATGTTTTGTACTTATCATTAAATAGTTCTAACATTGTACTCCACCTCTGAATGGATTCTGGTTCTAAGGACCAGTACTAGCTTTCAGCTTCTTTCACTAGTGTCCTTGGGAACAACTTCAGTTTTTGCCATTCATTTTCTATGTTCTGCAAGGCACATGCATCATGGAATGCTTGTAAATGATTTTGAGGATCAACTTTGTATCCCCTTCAAATCGTGGGATGTTTTTCATGTCTAACCTCTTGATCCTACTATCCTTTTTGTGCCTTGTGGGAACTCTTATGGCCTTCGTTATATCTTGCATGCTTCTAGTTGCGAGTATGAGTTCTTCATGATCATCTCGTTCATAGCGTCTATGGTGTCTACGCGGTTCCCTAATCTCCCTTCTTCTATGCCCTGATTTCTTAGAGTGCCCTTATCCTCGTTCTCGACTGTTTCGTTGATGTTTTTCACTCTATTTTTCTTTATATTCACAGTTGGTTTCCTTATGATTACATCTAGACACTAAAGGAGAGGGTGAATGTGATGATGAAGGTGAAGAATAAGGAGAACCATCGCCATGATCGTGAATAAGGAGAACCTTCTCTTCGGTGGTCTAAGCCATGATCGTGAATGTCCACCCTTATTGTGTGTTTGTGTTCCTTCTTTGAGCACTTCGTGTTCGTGGGTATCAGAACCAGGGTTGTGAATCATGGAATGGAGGTTCTAATACACCACCTCCTAACCATCGTTAGGAGGAGGAACATTGTTTTGTGGAGAACCTGTTAAAGCAGGTTCACCATCCTCAATTTTGCTCAAGACATGCAGAGCATTATGCGGCCATTTACCCTTCAAGGATGTATGGTATCTCCCCTGTCGCAAGTCCCTTTAATGTTGCACTTTTGTGGGATGGTAGTCCCTTGTGTCATGATCACATGCAACATATTCTGCATACAAAAGTGGCATGTCTAAGGAGCATGTTGGGGACTGATCAGTCTAGAGGCAACACTATGTTACCCTCCAAGTCTCTCCAATGTAGCTGTTCATCTTGGTAGAGAATAAAGGTGAAATCAGGTACATACTCATGGCGATGGGTATATACCACACGAAATTTTTGAGTAACTAGCGGATCTTGATTACGTGTATTATGTCGCTAACTATCTCTTATGTTAGTCCTAGACGGTAAAGTGCTCTTATGCAAAGAAGAAGAAATTTTTTCTTGTTCGGTGTGCTATTTACCATTGCCTTATCTATCCTTGATTAACCCTAAGGGTTCGTTCTAGCATTCCAATGATATGAATGATTTCCTATGTTCTACATAGTGCACAAACAACTAAGTCCCTGGCAAGGACGCCAATGATGAGTGGCAAGGTACCCCCTACATTCAACTATACGAATATGAGCATTTCATGCTCGATTCAATTGAACTCCAAGGACTAAGTGCTTATGCGCCTTAATGGAACACTTAGGGTTAATCAATCATTGTCCTCCCAAACTTACTTGTATTGTCACGATTGTATGGTTAAGTAAGCTTGAGGTATATGATTTTTATAGCCTTTATCTTTTAATGTCTTATGCAAATAGGGGAAGGTAAAGAGAACTAAGTGACTAGCTTACATTAACTATTCATTAACTAAGTTCTAATTATTCCTAACACCAGTATCCGTTCCCACTTGTCGTACACATCCTAAACCAGTGCAACGCTACTGGGATTACCAAATGCTAATCATTCCTGGGTTACCAAGCGCTACATGGATGCTCAAAGCGGTCGTACTGAGTGTACTTAACTAAGAGAGTCAAAGGTTGAGAGAGATATTAATTAACTAGGAAAGCATTAAACATTCAATAATAATTAATTACTAATTAGCTTAATCTATATGTTGCAAGGTTTATCATAAAGTTCGTCTTTATTACTGTACACAAATGTGTGCTCAGGTACAAATTACTCAAATAAAGATTCGTTCACTCTATGACTCCTACTGTAGGCACACAGAAATAATTCTAACTCTGGGATGAATAAACTACAAGAATCTGGCTAAGGGTCTAAGTCCAACTATGTTGGAATAAAGGGCACCACCTCTTATTTATAGAAGATGAGGCAGGACGGGATATCGCGTATGTGATATCGCAGCTCATCACATGTGGTGAATATATTTGGAGTATTGAGAATGCTCATATTAGATAATGGGACTCACTTCACTAGAGCTACATTTGAAAAGCTCATGCAACAACTTGGGATGAACCATAAGTTGACTAAATCATATCATCCCCAAGAAAATGGTCAAGTTGAAGTAACTAACC
Source organism: Gnetum montanum (assembly GCA_015680685.1). Taxonomy (NCBI): domain Eukaryota; kingdom Viridiplantae; phylum Streptophyta; class Gnetopsida; order Gnetales; family Gnetaceae; genus Gnetum; species Gnetum montanum. The sequence continues at coordinate 7,648 of MNCI01016788.1, read as the reverse complement.
CAAAGATTACTAGGATACTCAATAGGACGGTTAGTAGGTTTAGAAAATATTGGAGCATTAAACTAAACAACACTCTATGGGCCTATAGGACGTCCTGAAAATTACTTATAGGATACTCACCATATGAGTTAGTTTATGGTAAGTTACCAATGCTTTTGATCCTAGCAGAGCTCCATACTCTAGCTACTACTAGTCAACTTGACCTTGATTTGAGCTTAGCCCAATGAGAATGCTTGATGAATCTAAATCTCTTAGACGAAAATAGGCTTGTAGCACTCTTGAGTAATGAAGTCCACAAACATTACTCCAAACTTATGCATGATACACAAATAATGCAAGTGACTATACAACTAGGTGACAAGGTCCTTTACTACAATCCTAATCATCTACCCCAAAATCAAAATTTCAGATACTTTGGAAGGGACCATACATTATTCAAGCCACTTATCCATCATGTGCCTTACATATGTACCATCCATCCTATCCACAGAAGCTCATTCTTGCTAACATCCAACAAGTCAAATTTTATCATGAACATCCCAAGGAATCTATGTAATCTACCCAATAGTCTTCTACCTATTCTCTCTTTTATTTGACTAATCCTAACGATAGTCGTGCGGGTGTTAATTTGGACTTTCACTTTCTTTTCATTTTTTCACATTTCTTGATACATTTTTTCATTCTTTTATACTTTTAGTTTCTTAATAATTTCTCAATTCTTTAACATTTTTCCATTCTTATTAATTTTTCGTTCTTTTCATCTTTTTATTTTTACCATTTTTTATAATTTTTCTTACCTTGTTTACATTTTACTTGTGTATATTTTTGTTAAATCATTAATAAAACACCAAGAATAAGGTAAGATGTAGTCTCAAAGAAGGTGAAGATCTCTCTATGTTATTGAGTCATAAGGAACTGATTGTTTGTATAGTCAGACCACAATATCCATCCACTCATTCCATTAATAAGACGCTCTTACCATGGTCATAATGATATTCTTTCCATCAAAAAACTAAGAATAAGCTTGTGATCATTATGCCTAAACCAAAAAGTGAAGAACCAAGTGGGAATGTAAGGGATGTGACATTAGGGGAATTTATGGATTCTTTTGGATTACTACTATGAGTTCTATCTTGTTGCTTAGAGTGTATTATATCCTTGTAGATCTAATGAAAAATGGAAGTAAGAGTATAATAAGTACTACCGTATCATGTCACTAGAAAGACATGTTATCCATGCCTGAAGGTAGTCGTTTGGTAAGGTTGATAGAGTTAAAAATAAAATAAATGCATAAGAATAAATTTCTAGTGGTCCCACTAGAAAGACATGTTACCCATGTCTGAAGGTAGGCAGGTTCTTAGGAATCTAAAAAAAATCATAAAAAGTGCAATGAATAAACTCCTTCCTTGGACAATACACTAAGTTAATACTACTTACAACAGTGATAGTCTTACAGTTGTAACTCTAAGAAATGAAGCAATGCAATGTCACTGGCATGTGGTTTGGACATGGTTTGAATCTTGGACAAAAAGGCTAATGATTATTTTAATCACTAATAAAACACAAGAATTTATTATGCCTATGGTAAGACACCTTACATCTCAATTTCAAAAATCCCTTCTATAATTCATTCACACCTTACTGTACAATAAATCATAACTTATGGTCTTGTGTAGTATAGTAAAGTTTTTTCCATGTGATGATACTAACATGTGTGTTTTGTTAGATAGGTATGCATTACATTTAACTCCTTAGGTGCCTATGGACACTTTGAGGTATGGTTATATAAGGCACTAAGGGCTGGAGCCTACTTTGGGAAGGATCCACTTTTATAACTATTGTATCTTATACCTAGAAAGTAATTCCACATCATCTTGAGCCTTCCAAAATAATTAATAACTTAATAAAAAAACTTTCCTAATCCTCTTGAACTTCAATTAGACAATAAAAATTCATCATCCATTTCTTATCCATCCAAAATAATTCATAAACTTTCATAGCCCAAGATTCCTTGTTGATGAACTTTAGATGCCTATTTCTCACAATCGGAGCATCCTATCTACTCCAAGATCCTTTAGGATAGTTATCTTCCTACCACATAGATTGACTCATTTTTTCTTCAAAAATAAAATGGAAAAATTTGAAATCTTTGTGGCAAAATCATTAATATGATGTATGAGGCCCTCATACATCATTGATTTTTAATGTCATATCAATGATGTCATGCACCAAAAATTCTATATATAGTAGCGAGGAGTTAGGAAAAAATTTTGTTTGCATCAGTTGCTATTGGGGGAGTTTTTCATTTTCTTCTTCAGAGCTTTAATCTCCTAGCTTCCCCAAGCCATACTTGTGTCCTATAGGTCTGATTTTTGTGATTTTTAAATCTATTTGATTACAAGATGATCATCTTACTCATATGGGTGTGCAATTGAGATGATCAAGGAAAATCTGAGTCAATTTTTTTTCAAAAATTTGACTAACTACAATGGATAGTTTTCAAGGGTAAGTGAGATAGAATATGAATAAAACTTAATCCGATATCGCCAAATGATTAATAAAGTTTCCTAATAATCCATTCTAATCAATTCTAAGGTATTATGAGTGAAAAAAATATTAAGTATGGGAACTATTAAGTATAAGACATAACATCTAAGGGGTTTTATTTAAAAAATTTTGTAACTCTATAATCTTAAGATAATAAATGTTTAATCTAACCAAAGGTATGGGAAATGTAAAGAATTATTCAAAATAGATATGAATATTTGACTAATTTCAAACCTTTATTGATTGTAGATGACTCCAAAAAGAGGAGCACAAGGAGAACTTCCATAACCATGCAACAAAAGGTTAAGAGGCCAAGGAAGAGGCCACATTGGTGATTAAACTCCACAAGCAAAGGAGCAAGTAGCATAATAATTTAGCATTCATCAACAAACCCTTACTACTAAGTAGTTTGCCCAAGCTGAAACTGAGACCCCACAAGCACTAGAACAAGGACAACTTCTTACATTATCACCTGAATGCCTTCAGGCTATTCAAGAGAAATCCATCATGTTAACTATGACTGTGGAGCTAAACTTTGGTCCATTCATGGAGTTTGCCTTGGAAGCTATTNAATAGAATATCCACATATGTAGCAAGAGGGAGTGCTATCTTGATGGAAAAATTTAATGCCAACCTTACACACCTCTACTTCCTTGAAATTTAGTGGTAATTCGAAGAGAATAAGGTAGTGAAAATTACATTGCCATTCCCTTGCCTAATCAAGAAATTATGCAAATAGGCAGGCATCTCAGGCTATACTAATGATGTCTTGAGGAAAGCTCAAAGTACCTCATATATTGAGATGTTCAAGCTAATGCCACCAAAGAAGGATCAGGTGGAGAAACAAGTAGGTACTAGGGGAGTAACTAGCTCAACTCCTACTAAAACTATTCAAACCACTATTTATGAGCAATAACTAGGACCTAATACCTAAAAACCCACTAAGTAACAGTAGTAGTAGTAGTAAGAGCAACAATAGTAATAGTAAGAGCAATAGTAGTAACAAGTTCCACCATTGTTGTTGCAAGATTATCAACCATCAATGAGTCATCTACAAAAAATTGCAAAGATTGTCAATTGGGGGACATGTGAAGAACCTAGTTTATACAAGGTGATTGATGATGTAGCCAAGCCAATAATATCAATTGATCTTATTAGTGGCTGATGAGCAACTAAGTACCCCTACCCCAACCATGCGAATCACGGGCGTTCACACGTGACTCAATCGAATTCCGTAGATTGCAAGCACTTTGCATACACCAGACCCTAACTAGCAAAACCTTGGGTTAGAATGGTCGTTGTCTTCCAAACTTCACTTTTGATGTTCTGATTATGATGGTTAAGTGAGATTGAGGTAAATGATTTTTTATGGCTTTTTCACTTTATGTTCTAGTGGCTAATTCTTGAAATGGAAAGTAAGGAAAGGAATATTACGTAATCTATAGTTATCCTAATCTATATCTTCACTCTTCCTAGCATAAGTATTCGATCCCATCTTCCATGCACATCCTGGGTATCCC
>MNCI01016782.1:122574-200805 GCA_015680685.1 Gnetum montanum | reverse complement strand
AAGATTTAGGGTTCAATGTTTAGGATTCGGGGTTTGAGGTTTGGGTTTTTGAGTTTCAGGTTCAGGATTATGAATTTAGGATTCAGGGTTCAAGATTCATGGTATAGGTTTTGGGGTTCGAGATTTAGGGTTCAGGGTTTGGGGTTTAAAGCATTGGTGTTTAAGGTTCAAGTTTTGAGTTCAAAGTTCAAGACTCATTGTTTGGGATTCAAGGTTTGAGGTTTGGGTTTCAGGGTTGAGGTTCAAGGTTTCAAGTTTAAGGTTCAAGATTTGAGGTTCAAGGTTCAAGATTCAAGGTTCTAGAATTAAGGTTCTGGTTTTAGGTTTCAAGGTTCATGGTTCAGGATTTATGGTTCAAGATAAAAAATTAAGAAGTTAAAAGTTAAAAGCTAAAAAGTTAAAGGTAACAAGTTAAAAAGATAAATTTAAAAAGTTAAAGGTAAAATGTTAAAAAGTTAAAAGTTAAAGGTTAAAAAGCTAAAAGGTAAGAAGTTAAAATGTTAAAAAGTTAAAAGGTAAAATGTTAAAACTTAAAACTTAAAAGGTTAAATAGGTTAAAGGTTAAAAAGTTAAAAGGTTAAGGGTAAAAAGTTAGAAAGTTAAAAACTTAAGCTTAAAAGTTAAAAGTTAAAAGCTTAAAAGTTAAAAAGTTAGAAGTAAAAAGGTAAAAGTTAAAAAGTTAAAAGTTAAAGTTAAAAAGTTAAGCATAAAGGATTTGAGGGTTTAGGGCTTAGGGTTTAGAATTCAAGGTTCTAGGTTTGGAGTTGACGGTTTAGGATTCAAGGTTTTAGGATTTTAGGTTTTGAGGGTTCAGCATTCAAGGTTCGAGGTTTGGAATTAAAGGTTCTAGGGTTCTAAGATTTAGGATTTAGAATTTAGAGATTAGGGTTTATGGTTTTGGGGTTATATCATTTAGGGTTTAGGGTTAGGATTTAGGGTTCATGGTTCTAGATTTTAGGATTTAGGATTCATGGTTCAGGGTATTAAGATTGATGATTTAGGGTTTAGGATTCAAGGTTTGAGGGTTTATGATTTAGGGTTTAGGATTTGAAGGTTTAGGGTTGAGGATTTTGGGTTCTAGGTTTCATGGTTTAGGATTTTAGGATATAGGGCACATAGGGTTTAAGGTCTAGGGTTTTAGGATTTTTAGGGTTTAGGCTTCTAAGATTCAGAGTTTAGGGTTTAGGATTGAGGGTTTACGATTTAGGGTTTAGTATTCTAGGGTTTGAGGGTTTAGATTTCAAGATTCAAGGTTTAAGGTTCAAGGTTTTAGGGTATAAGGCATATGGTTTAGGGTTCAAGGTTTTAGGATTTAGGATTTAAGATTAAGGATTTAGGGTTCTAGGGTTCTAGGATTTAGGGTTTAGTGTTTAAGGTTTTAAGGCTTTAGAGTTTTGGATTTAGGGTTCATGATTCAAGGTTTTAGTGTTTATGATTCAAGGTTTAGTGTTTAAGGTTTAGGGTATTAGGGTTTTAAGGGATTAGGGTTTTAGGGCTTAGGGTTGAGGGTTTATTATCAAGGTTTAAGGGTTGAGAATCTAGGATTTAGGATTCGAGGTTTGAGTTTTAGGGTTTAGGATTCTGACTTTAGGGTTCAAGGTTCTAGGTTCTAGGTTCTAGGTTCAGGGTTTTGGATTCAAGATTTAGGTTTTAAGATAGTTTAGGATTTATCTTCTTGTTATTAATTAGATTAAATAATTAATTTTCATACTTTTACATAACTTTTCCTTAGCTGCACAACATCAATAATCATATGCTCACTTTGGACTAGTCCAAGTGGAAAGATAGTGACCTGCAATTAATGCTTAACAATCTAGATACCACACTAATCCCATCCATAGAATTTGACCAGATCACGCATACATGCTTGTGATTCATATGGTTAGGTGTAGTTGGTACCCGCTGCTCATCATTGGCACCAATCATATTCATAGTTCAAGGTTTAGGGTTCAAGATTCAGGGATTGGTGTTATGGGTTATGGGTTTAGGGTTTAGGATAGTTTAGGATTTATCTTATTGTTAATAATTAGATTAAATAATTAATTTTCATATTTTAAAATAACTTAGCCTTAGCTACACACCTTCAATAATCATATGCCTCACTTTGGACTAGTTCAAGTGAGAAGATAGTGACTTGCAATCAATGCTTAATAATCTAGATACCACACTAGTCCCATTCACATAGGGGGTACCTACTGCTCATCATTCACACCATTATCGAGAATGGTGCTAGTTATCTAGATTAGTTGTATCATAAATAATCAGTGTAAAAGCATTAACAATTTTATTTTTTTGAAAATATTAATATTTTAAGTCACATACATGTTATCATATAAAAACATGTCTCCTTCACATAGGGCCTATCGTCCATCACATGATAAGAATACTAATAGTAGTAATGATAGGATCTTTATTGAAAAGAAATGGAGTGAACTAATGCTCATTCCAATCCTTACCATATTCAAAGACTATGTTCAACTAATGCAAATAAACCTCAAGGCGATGAAATAAATCCTAGAACAAGGAAGACCTCCTCCAAACCTAGAAGAGATAAATCAAGGACCGTAGGGCTGATATAGGAGTCATGGTGATTCTCCTAGTCCTGACGAACATGAACGTAGGTATAAAGATAGAGATGCACTAAGTGGTCAGGATGAAAATAGAAATAAAAAGCAAAGGCAAGATGAAGGACATAAAATAAGCATATACAAGATCATCATAATCAGATAAATAGAAATAGAGATTATCATCAGGATATGTCTAATGATGATGAACCCTTGTTGACTACCATAAGCATGATACAGATCATGGAGGTAGTTTGAATACCCCCAAGGATTAAAGGGAAAGCTGCATCAAAAGGCTTGATATGAATAACATTTCTAAATTTGAGGAAGGCTATAATTTTGATCCACAACATTATTTACAAGTCTTCCATGATGCCTGCATGTTGCAAAATATTGAAAGTGACAAAAGCTTAAGTTCTTTCCTAAGACACTAATAGAAGCTGCTAAAAGTTGGTATAGATCATTGGAACTAGATTTAATACACAAATGGTTCACAATGCTTGAGCTCTTCAACAAAAAATACCAAACCTATGAAAAAGTGTCTAATCTAAGAAAACAAATCCAAGCATGGAAGTAAGAAAACCATGAATTCTTGAATGTAGCCTTGAACAGATACTATTCTTTACTACATAGATGTCCAAGCCATGGTTTTTCAAAGAAAGAGTAGCTTTTCCACATCATAGTTGGACTTTGTAACAAAATGAGGAAGACCCTTGAGATCTATGCCCAAGGACGATTATCAAAATTGAGAACCCATTAGATACAAAGGCTAGTTAAACAAGTGGCAAAAGAAGAAAGGGAGCTATGTAAAAGGAAGAATGCAAAGGAATATAACTGGGACCCAACTTTTTACAAAAGGGAGATCCATATTTATGATCAAGAAAAAGAGGAAGCTCTTGATGAGTTGATTTCACATAAAACCTTGCCAATATAAAAGTCTATTGCTAAGATTAAAGCAAGGGTAGATAAGGTGTGGGAATTGATGGAAGAAAAAGTTACAACCAACTTGAAAATCTTAGAGGAAAAGGTAAAGCAAGTAGAATATAGTAATCAAGACAAGAAGGGAAAAAAGAACAAGGAAATAGGTAAGGACACTTATCGGCAAAAAGAGAAAATAGTTGTAGTAGAAGAGGTTTTAGACTTAGATACAAAAGAGGATGATGGATGTGACATTTGTTAATATGAACATCCAAATGGCTATTACCTAGTTATATTACATCTACAAAAGTCTAGGGCTTTTTCTTTGAATCCTAAGTTCATAGAAAAGCAAATGCCTAGAAGATTACCTTACACACAAGGTACTATCCTAGTGAGACTTCTTATCAACCTCAAGACTACTATCAATCACAATGGCAAAACCCATAGTTATGGACAATGCCATCAATAAACCAACGATACCCTTATTGCCAACCAGACTCTTATAGATACTATGTTCAACAACCTATTTTTCCAAGTGGTTCTATTCCCCATGCCTCAAATTACTCCTAGTACTCTCTTGAGATCATCAACCCACAACATCTCATGTGGGATCACCATCTCGTACCTCTTATCCTCTGTACATCCTCAATACTCTCATACTTCCCTCTAACATATGTCACCACCAACAATGTAGGAAGGATTGATACCACAACCTCAACAGAAGAATGCCACTTGTGCCATGAACATACAAGTAAATGATAATGTTAGTAGATTTAAACAAAAGTTACAAAAACATTTTTTTTCTTTAGGATAGGTTCCACACATATGAATAAAACTAGTAGACCTACTAACTCATCAAGACTAGCATGAGGACAATATGGTGCAACCCCATTTCTCACAAAAATATTGTCTCCTAATCCTACGCACAAGTCAACAACCATTACCACTCTACCACAAAAAATAAAAGATGAACCTTATCACTTTGGAGAGAGAAAATTCCATGCATTACTAATAATGATAAAGGATGTAGTTGTAGGGTGAAAGTTTAGAGTATTAACACAGTTCCTATACCAACCCACAACAAACTTAAGGAACAAGTGTGTGTGTTAAACCAAGTCTACATAGTAGCTACTAAACTAAAAAACATCCAATGGCTCAAGAATTAGAATACCAAACTGTTCAAAAGATGCATGGAAACAACCAAGTCACTTATTAGTTCTAGTCCTAAGAAAGCGAACCAAATAGAGAACTTAGAGAAGAACATCTTATATTGACTATACACCAAAAGAAAATGTTAAACAAGGAGACACAAGAACTAAAATAGAAAATAAACAAAGAAACATGTTTAGACCCCTTTAAAAAAAACATCTTCTAGTCCCACTAAAAATATGTCTCCAAATGATCAAAACATGATTATCATCAATGTTAAATATGCTACCAAGCACAAGAAATAAATCATTAAAGATGATAAATGGAAAACTTATGGTGTATAATCAAGGGAATGTGTGGTCCATTTTTTGAATGCTCACCCATGAGTTTAGTCATGGGGGAGATGCTCCATCTTAAATCAAAAACTAATAAGTGCATTTTCACTTTTTTGTTTTACAATTTTTTATCATTTTTTTATTTCTTCAAAAAAAAATCCAATTCTTAATATGTTTTCTAATTTTTTGTTATTTTTCTATTTTTTGTAATTTTCTCTTTTCTTAAATCATCTCCTTTATGTTTTATGAATATTTGCTATATTTTTGTTAATAATATTGCCAATCATGATGTAGAAGTCAACACCATGTGTTGTTGGGTCTTTGTCCTATGCTATTAAGATGATTGGGTATACAATTGTGTAAAATAGTGAGACCACATTATCCATCCCTCCAGTTCTATAAATGAGATATCTTTATCATGAAAATAATATGGTTCTTACATAAAAGTAATATTAATTAATGATCATTGTGCCTTGAAGAAAGAGGGGAAGGCCAAGTGCAAATAACAAAGGATGTAATCGTAAGGGGATTTGTGGGTTTTCTTCTTAACTTCTTTCTTGGGACCTATGATTCCTCATGGAATGTGTCATCACTCCTATTGTAGACCAATAAATAGAAAGCATGTCTTTGCATGGTGTGGTTCTCAAAAATAATAATAATAAAGAGAAAAGAAGAAAAAGAAAAAAAAACAATGAAAATTCAAAGCACACACCTTAGCCATAATAATGGGCTACAAGCATTGGTTATGGGGGTTGGAAAGACATGTTACCCATGCCTGAAGGTACCCCTCTAACTAAGGCCCTTGCTTCCTTCCTTCTTCTCTTTTTGAAGTGATGTTTATTCTCTGTGGTTGTTATGAACTCATGATGGTAGGCAAGAAGGGACACAACAATGTGAGGTCACCATTAATCATATGGACTTAGTCTAAAACTTGGACAAATAAGTATAATGACAATTGGATTGGACAAATATTTCTATTAGTAATGTTTGGTGGTTGAATGTTTGATTATATATTTATATGCTTTAGATGTGCTTGAGCTAATGTGTTTTGTAGGAGAGCCATTCTCCACCTAGCTCTCATGTGATCTATCCATTCTTTAATTGAAGATGGTGCAATGATTTCTCACTAAACTTTATATTGAAATCTCATTTTTATAATAAGTTGATCAAATTTGATGGAGATTAGAGATCTTGGGTAGCTTTCTAATTTGTTTCTAGATGATTTATGAATTATATTTTCAAATTTAAGATTTGGCTATTTATGTATTAGATATTTCAACATTGTGCTAGACATTATTTCACTTTTTTCAGCTTTTGGATTTATGGATTTTGTGTGGGCTACACCTATGATATTATGCTACTTATGTATTTCTAGTGATTTAGATTTGTAGTTTATTTAATTCTCTTGTCCATTTCATATTTTTGATAAATGATGTACTTCATTTTCTATCTAGTTAGATTTAGTTTCTAGCATATAAGGTTAACATAATTTTATATTTAGCTATTTTTTATTCCATTGTTTAGTTTTATTTGTTTTCTTCGATTATCACTTCATAATACGTCCCTTTTGCTTCCTTTCTCTTCATAGTTCATTCTTTGTCTTATTCTTGATCATGGCCAATCATTCATTAAGGGGTCTACCTAATGTGATGCTCTTCAACCTAAGGCATAGGAAGAATGATGTCACATCATAGCATAGGGCTAGCCTAGGATCACATCCCAAGTCATGTGAAACCTACATAGGGCTAGACTAGGATTACATCATAGCATAGGGATAGGCAGTATGTGCTACATAGCCTATAATCCATGAGAAAAGTATGTTTACCACCAACATTGATGGTTGTGAGGAAAAAAATTTCTTTCTTCATATGCCATGGAACAAAATGAAATCCTTCAATTCACTACCATTTCCACTTGCATCAATTTTTCCATGCTTACCTGTGCTACCATTCTTATTATCATCTCCACTATTGTTCTTTGTGAGAATCTTGTTGTCTTGTCATTTGCTGTAGTTTCCACTACTCTTTTGATGGTATGGATCTTTGATATTCATGGACACCATGAACATCCTAGGTATGTATTGGATTCGGTATTATGGATACTATTAATCTACACCAAAATTGGGCTAGAAAATGAACTCCTCAAAAATTGAATTTGAACCTTAAATTTTAAATATTGGAACATGTGCAACTTTGAGCAATCCAAGTCAACTAGTTGACTAGTAGTAAGGTTAGTAAAAACTTAGATTATTAAGTACATTAGTCCTAAAGTAGTACTAGGATTAGTGAGCTCTCAAGGATTATGAAAATTCATGCCTAATTTTTAAACTTTAAAAGCCCATTTTTTAAAATTTTAGAAGTCTTTTGGATAAACAAATTATTATTCTAGTAAAATTTAACCTTTCAAACATGATGGTGAAATTGTATGAAACTTCAAATTTTAGTTTTTGATTCTTAATCTTAAATCATGCTTTAATAACTTTGGGATTATAATTAGCATAATTTGAGCATCTGGTCTATTTTAACAAATAAATAGTTGTTTCTAAAATTGTTTTTCTCATCTAAATCCAATGGTAGGGTTCGATTGGTCATTTGGAAAGCCAATAATTATGTTAGAGTTTAAATTATGGCTTAGTAGGCTATAACTTAGATTGACTAATTATGTAAAATTATTTAATAATTATGACTCATAATTTGAATCTTTTTTAATTATATTAATTCTTATAATTATTTAATTAAGTCATACTTATAGCTAGACATAGGCCACTTACCCCTACAAGTAACCTTAGATTTATGAACCATAGTTGGCCATTCGTTATACTACTAGAGTTAATGTCCTAATAGGGGCGACATGTCATTAAGAGCATAGGGAATGAAATTAGGCCATTAGTGACATGAAAAATTAAGTAGTTAAATAACTAATTTGTAAACTAGTAATGTAAGAAATATTTAAGTAGAGAAACTCTAAGCTCAACACCGTCAACAACACACAAGAGGTAATAGTCAAGGCACACAAGCTAAGTAAGTTTGTTTTTAGGTTAAGTAGTGGATAATGATGTTAAGGATGAATGAAAGAAGTCAATCTTATTAAGGAAGAAAACATGACAATTTTGTTATAGACTTATCACAAACATGTTAGAGATGGGATTGCCTTTGAGAGGGAAATATTACCCTCATCCTATAAAAGAAAGGTCCTTTGCTTCCAGGTATACTATTGAAATAGCCTTGTCATGGGATGCTTATTCATGTTAATATAAAATTTAATCAATGGATGGTTAAGCTCTTTATTTTAGTGCGATAAAATATAAATCATGAAATCTAATATACAAGTTTAAATAATGAAATATTAATTTAAGGGTAAGATTTTTAATTTAGAAACTTCAAATTATAGATTTGATTTTGAGGAAAGTTCTACCCGGACTATATATCTTACAAGAAATATCGTTGAAATAAAATGTTTCGGGGTTCTAACACCCCACTCCCTAAATATAAAAGTGCAGAAAATTGCTATCCAGTATGATTTATGATGATGATAACTTTAAAACGGTTTTAATATCCTGTATCAAAATTCGTCGCATATTTTTGAACGTAATCCCATCATCAGAACGAAGTAATACGAGCAAGTCCTCGCTAGGGCATTATTTGTACCGATTTGGACATGAATGAGGACAAATCTACTTGCGGTCAGATGGAGGAGCATTGCAAGGGCAGACGCACAAGTCTAGTAGCGTACGTTGGAGTACCGGACAATCTATGGTAAACTAAAAGTGTCGCTTATAACACTTCCAAAACCCCACTTACTTTCTTCAGTCACGGGCGTCAATGTCATCACACTACGGCCTCGCTCAGCCGACCCGATTCAGTGTTCTGTAAGGTAAAAACTTGCACTGCCCGGCGTGCACATGGGCAACCGCAAATACTTAGATGACAGAAAATGCAAACCCTGGGACACAGAAACAGAAACCCAGCAAACAAACAAGCGCTGATATAGTTGTTGCGCAAAAGCTGTAAATAATCAAGCGGAAACGCTGAAACACTGTTGTAGGAACAAACTGTTTCTTCAAGCGTATGTACCGCTTTTGAGACTTGAGAGCCAGCAGTGTAGCACAACATGATGAGAATACAGATGACATAAACCATAAAAAAATGCTAATTTCTTACCACGGGCAAGGAAGCCATACATACAAAAACATAGAGCGAATCTCACACACACATATGACAGATCCATTTAATTCCCAAAACATACGATGATGCACTTATGTGATCGATCGATCTCCGGTTCGGTTCAACAACTTCCGGACAATGCAAAAAAAGAAAAAACATCGATCTTGTACATGGACACACTAACACTAGGGTCAGTTAAGCAGAGGAGCTTAACTTTAGCCAGGAAAGCTTTCGACACCATGCCTGGACAATTGAAGGCCGGCCAGAAAGAAAGAAAAATAGTTAAGCGGAGGAGGCGTGTACATGTTTTTTCTCGTCGTTGTCGTCAGCAGGAGGAGGAGGAGGAGGAGGAATGGTGCCGTCGATGCAGGAGGAGCACTTGTGTTCGGCCCACGCCTCGAGGTCGCCACCTGCCGATACGTGTCGCCCTGCACAGAAGCGCGCGGCAACTCCGGCAAGAAGCCCCAGAATGGTGATGACGGCCAGCACCACCACAAGTGTCCCGATGGAAGAAGAAGATGCTCCTCCTCCGCTCACTCCTCCTCCGCCGCCGCGTTCGCGCCGCTCTGGGTACAGCGGCGCCACCGGTGGCGGCTCCATGCTCCACCACGGCCTCGACATCTTCGCCCGCCCTCACAGACTTTAGGTAAAACAAAACTAAAAGTTTACGTCACACTACTAGCACAGCCACAGCCACAGCCACAGATAGAGGGAGGTCAGATCCCAGCAAAAACTTTCAAGTGTACACAAACACTGTTCTCCTCCCCAGATCGATCGATGATTATTGTCCTTCTTTTACTGCAACAACAATGGCCGCTTCGGTCTCCCCCTCACCTACTGCGGCCGGCCGCGCGAGCCGTGGCGAAAGCCAAATAATGTTTACGGCGGCAAATGCTGTTTTTGATCCTTGCCACCGCTCTTCGCTCACAACGGCAATGGCATTTGACGTAGTCTGCGCAAGCACAAGAAATTTCGGCCAATCCGGAGCGAATCATGTGACCCGGGGTATATATGGCGCAGCATTTCCTACTCGCGCGGCTGCAACAGATGGCTGGCGCCTTTTTACACCAGTGATCTTGATGCCATTCCCTCCTCTTAACTCTATAATCTAACATCAATCGCTTGGCTAGGCTTGTACTGTATTATTTTATAGATTACTGTAATTGACTGCCTCTGCAGCAGCAGCGCCTCCTCCACGTACAGTTTCAGTTTTTCCATTTGATGATGCCTGCCTTGCCGTACGCTATGCCCACTTTTAGCTACGTTTCCCTCCTCCACCTCCTCCTCCTTCCTGACTGAGTCCTCTGTCCAAACCTGCAGCCGGCGCTATCTGCTTGGTTTGCCTGCGATTGTGGCGAAGTTTTGAAAGTTTTCCAAACAACAATTAGGATGGTTGTCGAATTCATAGCTTGCATATTGATTTTCTGAAACGTTTCGAATTTTTCACAATTGCTAAAGTCCTCCGATTATTATTCACATACGATTTGATATCTGACATATGCAGGTAAAACATTTTATGCTATAATGCTATTACAGAACAGGAATTTCTTCGAGTTTAAAAAAGACAAAATGTACCGTTTAGGGTAACATGTGGCAGGAGAGCACCTGTGGGCCAGATTTCCGATGCTCCTGCCACGAATACTGAAACATCGCACGAGAATTTAAAAAACAAAACAATACTGAATGGTTTTTCACTAAGGTAGGGTTTTCACTCGTGATTTGAGCGGGTGGATTTGAGTGGATATGAACTTGCAAGCATTAATCATGTTTTCTGTACAACGAACTGTAATTACGTGAATCATCAGTGACGGATGGACAAAACAGAAAGCGTTACGCTGGCGCATCAGCGGCTTGCTGCCCGATGCGTTGCACAGCCCAATGAGCGCGTCGCGAGAGAGAAGGGAAATTACAGATGATGATGTTGAGTCGAGTCAAAATACATGGCAGATGCACAGTCGCTGCTGCTCTTTCACTGTACTCTGCAGATACCAAACACTGCAAGCGACAAGAATATGCGTCTTTTGCTTCAACTCTTTCGAAATATTCGAGTGGTGTGCTGGTGGCAGAGCAAATTTTAATGCAGGCGCCTCTTGAATGTCTGATTCCAAGTCTGGAAGCCAGGCCATATCTTTGCTTGATACCCATCAGTTCATGCATGATATCGCTTGGCTTATGAGCATAAACCTGCAGACAGTTCCTTTCTACGTCAAACATAAATTGCCAAAGCCCAAACCGCTCCCTAGGCTCTAGGCTCGAGGCATCGCTCAGGCCGATTCGCAATCGCCAAAGCCTGTCCACGTTCAGCAATTGGCACCTCATCATGAGTTATCACCGCTTAATTCAATTATTAAACAATTATTGCAGTCTTATCGTCGTCGGCCACTCCAACGATGTGCGAAAAGGAAAAGTATTCGCCGATGTGCCTATGATATGATTTGGGTGAATGGTTTTAGCAGTTGGGCAGTTTTAAGAGGCAGGCGAAAATGAAATGAATTTCAAAAAGGTACCGGATTTCCGAGACATCGACGCGTCCAAGTTGATTGGGCCCTTGGAATCTCCCAAAGATCATCGATTGGGACGCACGTGTCCCCTTGGTGCGCAACATTTCTGCGTTTTATCGTGACTTTTAAAACCCTGTCAGCCGCTGCTGCTGCTCCTCTCTCGCAAATCCTCTCTATTGCCCTTCTCCAGAATAGTCCTTTTCTGCCTCCTTCAAATAAAAGCTTACTCCCCTGCATGCTACCTCTGACGTCAATTTGCTTGTCTAACGACCTTGTGCTTCAGCGTCAAAATCGTATCCCCTCACCATACAGTAATTGAAATCCTTACCTCGTCTTTAATGGCTAAAACGCTTAATTACACGTCTTGCCCACTAAAGAAACCTGACGAACTATTAAAAAACAGTTGCATAGGAAATTACATCAGAAGGCAGAGCAGAAAGTTCCAGCGATGCCCGACCAAACACTAGACGGCAGTTTTTGAGGTACAAGTTTCAGCTACCCTTCCCATGGTGTTGGGACAGGGATAAGAGCGGTTAGCAGTCCTTTATTGTAAACCATGCTGCAATTACTTATACTTTTCACATCAATAATTATTTAACACTTATTTCAAATACATCAAATATTAAACAGAAGTAAAAAAGATTCTTCTTTGTGTAAGAATGTTTCTAATGATTTCATGCATAGTGCTAATTAAAAAGTCTAGTTGTAAAGAAACAAGATTTAGAAAAGATTATTCATCCTTTATGCTCTAGCATGGTAGTGTTGTTTTCTACATTTTTCAACCAAAAGGGCTTAGTAACTAGGTTCTCCTCTACACATAGTTCCCAATACATTGCAAAAGGCATGATCTAGGTTTGAAACTGAAACTCAAGATTATATTAACTTGGTTCACCTTTTTCCTTGTCATGTTTGTGATTTATGGATGTGCCACATAGACTAATAAGTAATAAATACCATAGGTGATGTGTTGCCATAATGTCAACTATTTTTGAAAACATAAAATGTTAAAATTGTTTTCCTTAATTTTCTAAGAAAAATACCCAAATATTGGTAAACATGCATTAAATTCACACAGGTGGTAGGGGACTGGAGTCCATATTTCAAGATATCGTTTTACTCATCCTCCTACCTTATCTCATCCACAATATCTTAGCGTGTGAACCCCCCAAACAATTCAAGACAAAGTTCATCTTAGAATTTAACAAGCAAATGTACTTATTAATGGTGGAATTTGATTTTGTTATGTTTGACTTACATTATTGATGAACAGTAGGCATCCCTTATGCCCAACCATACGAATCAAAAGTGTTCACATGCAATCCAGTCAAATTCCATGTATGGGACTAGTGCGGTATCTAGATTATTAAGCATTGATTGCAAGTCATTGTCTTCTCACTTAGACTAGTGGTAGCTTTATTATGTATGGTTTAGTCTACGGTGAAGCACATGATTATTGATGTTGTGCAACTAAGGCTAAATTATATAAGAGAATGAAATTTAATTATTTAATCTAATCAATAACAAGAAGATAAATCCTAAACTATTCTAAGGGCGATGAATGTTCATTTATAGCTTGCTGTACACATCCTAAACTCACATACCCACTGTTAGGATTACCAAGCAAATACGTATTTATGCTCAAACCTGGTCACACTCATTTCACCAAATGATTAACGTGCATGGAAATGTAAATATTAACTAAGTACATAGAAATTAAATTGCATTGAAAGTAAATTTATTCTAAGTCAAAGTGCTACAATGAATATGAATCAATCTCAATCTTATTATCATTCATGGAATGTGTTCAAGGACAATGTCCCTCAAATGAGACTCTATACAACTGACTCAAATCCATATTGCAAGCACTCCTTGACTATTTGCTAAGCTTATGGGAGAAAATTACAAGAGTCTAGCTACAATACTGACAAAATGGTGTCAAATATGTGATGGGTGCTTGCATATTTATAGGCAAATATAAGCATTACATTGACAGGGATGCATAACACATTTAGCTGCATCGACAAGGATGCATTGATGGGGCTATGTCAATGAGGATGCATTGCCAATTAATACATCAATGCATCCTCATCAACACATATGTGTCAACAGGGATGCATCGATGAGGCTTCATTGATGGGAATGCATTAATGAAGTTACCTAACATATCAAATCTCATCATACCCTCACAACTAACTAAAAACTCATCCTCGAGTTATATATAAATGGACAAAGTTTTAGTACAAAAAATTGTGGGGTGACCAAGACTAGATTGGCTACCATTTATAAAATTGGAATACTACATTACATAGTTTTATTCAAGTGGATGTATTACAAAATGATAAAGAGAGACTAAATAGACATTAAAGTTTACAAAATTGCAAAAGGCTTCAAATATTTGTTGATGTTGAATCTTCTTATTGTTGCTAGCAATAGTAGATTTTCTAACCTTGATTGTTATGTTGATGCTTTTCTTTTATGTAGACATTCTTGAAGAATGGGTTGAAATTACTCCTCATAAACCCATGGGTCTAGCAAACATATGATGTTTGAGCTTTAATCCTTGTATATGCTACTATTTGTCCATGGGTATATCCTCCTTTATCCTTTTCTTGGTCTCTTTTCCTTGCCTTGCAAAAGACTTTCAACCTTAAGCTTTCCTTTTAGCATCACATGCAATCACTAAAGAATTAACATCAATTTTGGTAAATTTTCCTTAATAATTAAGCCTTTCTGAATCCCTGGTTAGCACAAAATTCAAAAAAAGTTTAGCATTTAGGTTCAAGGTAGTTTCATAATAATGCTTCCCAAGGCTTTGAGGTAACTAAATCATCAAGTTGTTCACGTTATTTGATTATTTTTACTATTAGTACCATAATGTTCAAAAATGGAGTGTTAGAAAAATTTCAAAAATTACAACCTTAACCCCTCCACAATAAATGAGCTTAACTCTAGAAGCGTACGTTTTCAAACAATTAAAACCAAAGGTCTAACTCATAGGATGGCCAAGAAATTTTGAATTTTGAATTTAGAGGAAATTTCAATATAAAAGCATTAAAGATAATTTGAAATTGATGAGAAGTAGTCACAAAATTATGCATAAATTTAGAGAAGCAATCCATGATGTCCTTGACGATGTGAGGTTTGCTTTAGAGCCATGATCAACACAAGTCATGCAAGTAGGTCCTTCCCAAAGTAGGCTTTTGCCATAATGCCCTTGCATAACCACCTGTATAGATGTCTATGGGTACCTTAGAAGTTAAATGTAGATCATTCCTTTATTCCTAACAACACATAATTACCTTGGTTAGTATCCTGCACTATACTATACAAAATCATTAGGCTCATGACAAGCTAGCCAAAGTTTGATGTTGAGTTATCTTAGTTATTATATACCTTGTAGAGATGTCACCTTGTTTGTGACTAACCGACAAGTCATATTCATGGAGGAATAGTCAAAAGTCAAAAAGATCATCAAGACAATAAATAATTAGATTTGAATTCAGTGAAACTTCACACTTATGACTGTCACTCATAAGTAAAATCAAATTCCTTACCTTAACTTCTAATCTTAAGTTCAAAGGTGAAAATAAATAATTAAAAAAAATTAAAAATATATAAAATTATCATAATTGTCAAAAATTTACAAGGGAGATGTCACCTAATATGTGACCATACTCTGTTGTCTTCACAATGTAGCAACTTCACAGCCCAAATAACATCAAATGGTTGATGGTTATCATAAAGTACATATAATCGTCCTTAATAATTTTCAATAAAATAGTTCAAAGAGGGACTTAATTTGATGTGAGTTTTTCTTGAATTTGGCAAAAAAACTCCCGTGCCTTCTTCAATTTTTATATTTATACTAAAGGAGACTTCAACAAATTTAGAAAAATCATTATTTGGGTAATTGATTTACAACAAAGAATTTGATGTCAATTAGTTGTAGGGTTATCAAACTATATTGTGGTATCAATTTACTTTAATACTCAAATTAGATTACTTTAGCCATGTGGATTGGTATCTCCATTCTTGCCTAGAGTACTTTCTCGATGTCATCGATTCATATCACCCTCGCTACAAAAATTGATATATTTTGGGTTGATTTTCATCAATCCTACTATTATCTGTGACAAATAGAACTCAATAAATCAATTAGTGCTTATGGATAGATATCAATAAAATTGATGATCTTTGATAAACTAAGTAGTAAAAAATAAAAAGGAGGGCTTAATAGGTTAAAAATTGAAGTAATTGAGGATTCAACAGTAATGAGTAATAAGTAGTCCCTATGCCCAATCATACGAATCACTAGCATCCACTCAGCAATTTGGTTGAATTCCATAGACTTTAGCTCTCTAAGTGCACTGGGTCTAGGTAGTGAATCTAATGCACATGATTGTTGTCTTCTTAGTTTCACTTGTGAATTGCAAAGGTATGGTTAAGTGTAATTGAGGCATATGATTTTTATCATTTTATGTTTTTTTTCATTTAGTTCACCTAAGTTCCAAAAATAAAGTAATTAAATGGTTAATTAATATAATGACTAAGTAATTCTTAGCTAATCCTAATATAAGCATCCATTCCCACTTTCCGTACACATCATGAACACATTGCAACGCTACTGAGTTACCAAGTGTAAGTGCTACTAGAAACTAAGCATTAACATATGCTCAAAGTGGTTGTACTTATGTGCGTTAATTAATCGCTATGAATTAATTGCTTAAATGCATTAAAGTAAATTGCATGAATAATAAATGCATAAAGTAAACATTAAGCTAAGTACAAGTGTTGCAAGTTTTATCAAGAAAGCTTATCTTTATTGCCATTCACATTGAGGTACTCTGGTATGTCAGTGCTGGAATAAAGATCCATACACTTCTCAACTCTTACTCTGGGCACTTAGAAAATATTCTAACTTTGGGAAGATAAAATTACAAGAGTTTAGCTAGCAACTAATGATTGGATGCCATAAATACAACAATTATGCACATTTATATAGGCAAAACAAGACACTTCATCGATGCATATGCATAGATGTAGCAAACCACATGTCGATAGGATCGCATCAACAAGATTATGTCGATGGGATCTCATCAATGCAATCAACCCATGATGACTCATCATACCCCTATGACTAAATGAAAACTCGTCCTCAAGTGAATAAAAGGAGGAATAATTTTTTTACAACATTTTGGGAAGGTGTGGGATTATTGACTGACTAATTGACACACATAGTGACTCAAACTAAAGCTAAGTGCCCAAGTGTATGGATTTACAATTTTTACAAAAATCAGTGCTCATGACAACAAAAAAATTGAACACCATTACAAAAATTGTTAGCACAACTCCCTTGATGGCTTGAAGATGAAAATAAAAATCAAACAGTCCTAGGAGGTGGAGGTTCTTCAGATGTTGAAGGACCTTCTCTTGCATTTGGTGCATGCAAATGTTGTGGTTGAGGTTGTGGTTGTGACTGTTTGGCTGTAGCTGTGACTATTGGTGAAAGATGGAAAGCATCTAGCAATTCTTTCATCTTCTCCTCTTTACTAAAAGGATCATACACAGTCCATGTAGCATCACCAATGCGAACCAGTATAGGAATATTTCATGGATAGGGCATTGTAGGGAACAACTCCTTCACGTTGACAAACCAAGCTATGGATTGTTTATGTTCAACATCAAATGCCTTGACAATGTTCTACAATTCTTGATAGTCATTCATCTTGTGGGCTAGGTTCTTAGTTGTCGATTATTGATTAATGAAGCAACCTTTGAGAACATCAAGTTCAACATTTATTGTTTCAAGTTTCTACTTCATCTCCTTATGATGCTTGAACTTAGCCTTGTACAATAGGTACAAGCTAGCCACCTATTTCTCCAAGTTTAACCTTGGCCTTTTAGAAATCAGCATTGCCAAGTTTACGTATTAGAGATTGACAAGCTCCATGTACTCCATCATGTTCTCAATCTACAACTTCTTGAAGTAGATCTCTGCTTTGTTATATGTGTTTAGTCAATCAAAGATGGGTGGCCACACATCACCTCCTTGTTGGAGCTGCTAGAGGACCTCATTCACCTTTGCCTTCAATTTGATTTCTTTTTCATTAATTTCTTTCTATAGGTCAACCTAGTCTAGGTAATGATTCTTAACCCTTTCAAATTTAAGGGTCTCATTTTTCTAGGCAGCAATTTTGATTGTAAACTTTTGGCAAAGAGCACAGACCTCCTCCATTGAGAGATTGTGATTTTTTATTGCCAACCTCCTTAGATCCATGGTCATCTTGGTAACCTACTCCTACTTTTGTCTCATGTACTCAACCATTTGGTCCTTCTGAAGCTCAACATTATGCATGTGATGATTATTCTTGGTCAATATGGCATTCTCCTAACAAACCTCTAACAAGTTCTTCTGGATGTTGTAGATAGTGGTATTTGCTAAGGATTGGTCAAAGATTACCAACTTGGTGTACTTAGCCTCTTGAAATTTGGTTTGAAGTTACTGAAAAGCTTCATCTCTAATTATAGCTTGGCTAAGTATGATGGGATCAGTGAGGCGAGCTCTTAACTTTGCAACTTCAGTAGCCAAGTGTCAATTTTTAGATGTGGCTACTTCAAGTTTGGCATTGACAATGAGGCACTTTCCCTTAGCCTCCAACAGTGCCAACTAGATCGTAAAAATATCATGTAGAAGATCAAAGACCTCCAAAATCAGTTGTCAAGTTCTAACCAGTTGTTCCAACAATTCCTCATGATGGGATACATTGAATCTTCCACTTGCTGCTCTTATGGACGTTTGCACATCTTTCAGTGTAGCATTATCTAGCATAGTTGTTGCAAGGACATTGAGGATTTCACCCACTTGATTAGCCACCACCTTGGTTACTGTTTCCTACCCATGGTGTTGCATCATCAAGACAATTACCCCATCACCTTCCTCTAGGTGCACTGAGAAGGTAGTGATGTTTTCAAAGATTTTTGGAAATTGCTGCTATCTTGGAATGCACATCATTACCTCTTGGGCACTAAGACACAAGCCTATAAGCACCCACATTTGTTGGGTAGAAAATGTTGGTGCCATGTCCTCCAACTAGATATTGGTATGAGTTACCTTGTTTAGATAACTTAAGATTGGTTGGTAGATAGGCGGATCACCATTCGGTCCAACTTGTTGATGCTGTAAGAGTTGCTCATGTAGTTTCTACATGCATTTCATGGTAGCACAAGCCTCTAACATTGTTTCATGTGTGGGTTATGATAGTGGATGCTCCTCTTCTTTCATCATGGCTAGGACCTTATCTTTCATCATCTCTACCCAAGAAGTGATAGGAGCATGTCTAAGTATGTCGTTGGAATAGTGGGCTATTTCTCCCCTTTTGCACAATTATTAAATTAGGCATGGAAAGGAGAGTGTCATCCTCCCATGCTCATTCTCCTTAAAGTGCTTCTCTATCTCAAGATAGATTAGATGTGGAAGGTTGATAAGGAATTTCCTGCTCAAAGTAGTGCATGCATGGGTAGAGAAGGCTATCACTTTACTTAGCCTCATTATTGGATTGAGGTGATAGGCTGCAATCTTAAAGTAAGCACATTTTGCCATTATGAGTGCACTATATTCTTTGTGGTCAAGTCCATAGCACCACTAGACCCTCTCCTTTTTCACCTCTAGTTATATTTGTGTTGAGATCTCTACCAAATTTTTTCCAATTTCAAGTAATTCAAGGGCCTAAGTAATAGCCTCCATCGAGTAGGATACACTGATGTCCTTGATCTTCACAGTGGCATCAGGCTACTTATTGTTCCAGAGGAGATATGTCTCTCCCATGTACCACTCTCTTCTGGAAGTGATGATGGGCCACATGGGAGAGCTTTGCAACTGAGTTCTGACATCTTTTGGAAAAAAGTCTAAGAAGGTTCCAAAGTTTAGCTCTTAGAGAACTAAACATTGACTTTCCTTAAATTGGATTTACCTAAGGCTGGCTTCAGTTAACATGACTTTAAGGTTTGGCCTTAGTCTTGGTGTCTCATCTTAGTGGGATTGCTTTGTTTTAGCTTTCAAAATATGACTAACAAATTCCAATTTTGGCTCCTCTTGAAGAGGTCCTGTTGCATGAGTTTTGACTGCCTGCTCCTAGGGTTATTCTTGCTATTGGCCCCTTCTAGTTCTGGGTTGCTTGTTCTTCGGTTGGGATGATCCTCCTTCCTATGGACACTTAGGTCCTGGTGCCATATCTAATCACAACATGATCAAGGATTAGTATTTGATGTGTAACTTTGGAACACTTGAGTACCTTATCTCTTTGGATTAGTTACACTTGGCTAAGTTGTGATTATGGTAGGTTTGATTATTTTACTATTAGTTCATTTTAGTATCTATTAGAGTTTTTTAGAAAGGTTTAATGCTCATAAATTAGTAATTTTAATATGATTTTATTACTTAAATCTTATGGGAGTTAGAAAGATTCTGAAAAAGTTTTCATCAAAAACCTAAGGCTGTAAACCCCACAATGTCGAGCTCACCTTTGATAGCTATAAGACTAAAGAATGAGGTTAATTGGACAATTAGTTTGAAAGTTATGGGCTCTAAAAACCATAAAAAATCCTTCCCCATTTGAGAGAAAATGACAATAAATTTGCTAAGTGTTGCACTATTTACAGGATTTTTTGTGTTGTTTCGATGGAATTTTGTCAAGAAGATCGTGTGAATGTTTGGGGGGTGGGGGGTGGGACAAGGTGGGGTCTGGGTGAGGGAAGGGTGGGGGGTGGTGAGGGGTGTGTGCTACATCAATGGGATTGCATCAACATGGCTAAAAGATAAAATTTTTTATCATTAAAAAGAGGGGAAAAACAAAGATTTTTTACATAAAATTGAAGTTCTTAGGGAGCCAGAAGAACTAAGAACATGATGAAATGCTTGAAGAGGGCCAGATAATTCACAAAAAGGAGATTTAATAAGGGAATCATTGGAGAAATTTCATGGAGTGCACAAGTGGACGCAACTAATGTGGGATGTAGAAGATTTTGAAAGAAATCATTCCTAAAGAATGATGAATTTAACTAGTCCAACCAAGGGGTATGCAAGTGGGTCCTTCCCATCGTAGGCTCATGCCCTTGAAGCCCTTGCATGCCTTCAAACTAAATATTTCATTGGTCCCATTGATGACTAATGGTTGCGGTTAGTTAAGGACCAAATTCCCAAAGCAACTATCTAAGAACTTTGATGCATCAAACTAAGGCATCGAATAAGACATGAGAAGATGCAATGAGGTGAGATATGGAAAGCATAGGTGGATGAGGTAGAGTGTGGAATGGTGTCCTGTATCATGGTCACATAAAGTCTCTTGTGAGTTTTTATAGTTAATATGGCCTGATAACATCCATCCTTAGTCAAAATTAAAACCAACCACTTTTAGTGATTTTGCATTGACATGCTTAGACTAGTCCATCCTATCAAGGCATAATAATATCATCATAGATTAATCACCATTCCTAAAAGAGAAGAAAAGAAAAGTAGAAAGTGAGATGGGCCTTAGTTAGAGGGGACCTTCATGCATGGATAACATGTCTTTCTAATCTCATAACTAATGCTTGTAGCCTTTTATTTTTTCTAAGGGGTGTGCTTTCAATTCCCATTATTATTATTTTTTTTGGATTTTTTGAGCTTTTAGAAAGGAACCACACCATGCAAAGACTTAGCTTTCTATTATTGGTCGATAGCATAATGGTGAGAAATCCATGGAAACACTTATGCACCCAAAAGGGTAGGCAAGTATAAAGAGCATCAAATCCCCTTACTAAAACATCCTTATCTATCCATTTAATCCTTTCCAAGTTTGGAAACTTCCAAGGTCACATTCTTTAAAAGTTTCATTTAAGAAGGGACTACATATTTTCAAAATAAGGAAACACCATAGAGTTTCATGGATGGGTGGATGATGTGGACTCACTACCTATTGTCATGAAGAAAAACCATGTCTTAGTTATCAACACCAAAATTCAAAGACAAAATCTAGACATTAGCAATGAAATAACTTTATAGTACAAACCATCATCAATCAACAACTACAGTTGCACTTAGTCTTGGTGATAATAAAGAAAGAAAAATAAAATATGAGAAAAGCATAAAAGAAATTCAAACCAAATAAAGTAAAACACAGAAAAAAGTGTAAAATATTTAAGAAGGAGAAAAATGTACTAGAAATGGTGTAAAATAAAAAAGATGAAAAACTAAGGAGCCACATTATTAGATTAGCATGGATGGCCATCTCCTTGACGATTGAGTTGGAAGGAGGACATTTGAAAATTTGAGCATGCATGTTCATTCGTTGAGGTGTTCTAGTCACTAGCTCTCTTAGGCTCATGGAAAGATTTAAGTTATTACATGTTGACCAATAACTTTTTGTTTGGGCTTTCAAGTTTGTATATTAACATGGCCCTAAAGGAAAAGGTTTCATAGATAATGTAAGGCCCCTCCCACAACATTTGGAATGTAGTTCTTTGTGGTACATGTGTGGGATTCCATTATAGGACCCTATCTCCTAGTTGAAATTTTACTTTCTTGATTCTAAGGTCATGTTGTTGTTTATTGAATGCCTTGTGCATTTCATTAGATGACAAGGCCACCAATCGATTCTTGTCTAGCAAGTTGAGGTTCATTAACCTTTCTTTCTATGCTAAAATTAGGCCAAGGTCAAGGTCACAAGTTGTTGATAGTGTATGGAGCTTCATTTGGGTTGGAAGTGTTCATAATTTTTTGTACACAAGCTCATAGGGAGAGTAGCAAATAGGAAGTTTCCAAGTAGAGTGATACGTCCAAAGGGCATCATTGAGTCTTGTACTCTAGTCCCTGNAGTGATACGTCCAAAGGGCATCATTGAGTCTTGTACTCTAGTCCCTACTATATTTACTAATGGTTCTTGTTAGTATTTTTGTGATTTTCCTATTCATAACCTTCGCTTGACCATTACCTTGGGGGTGGTAGGGTGTTGTTAATTTATGTTCAACCTCCATGCGTTGCATGTGATTTCAAAAGGTAGTGCTTGTAAAATGAGTTTTTTTATCAGAAATAAGTACACATGGCATCCTAAACTTATTTACAACATTTTTTTGAACAAATCGAGTAGCTGTAGAAGATGTGTAATTAGCAAAAGCTACAACTTTTTCCCATTTTGTATAGTAGTCAGTAGCAACTATGATGTACATCTTTTCATTTGACATGGAAGTGATGAGATCCATGAAGTCAATGCCCCAAATATTGAAGGGGTCTAATGATTAGACCCACTACTGAGGCCTCTCCATATGAGTGATCATTCCACCATTATGCTAGCAGCGTTCACATGAGTAGATGAAGTGATGAGCATCCCTAAAAAGTGTTGGCTAATAATACCCTACCATGAGAATCTTAATGGCCATATGTCTTCTAGCATAGTGACCCCCACAAGGGCCCTCATGAGCATCTTAGAGAATATGCAATTGATTAGCATTATGTATGCACCATTAAACCAGGCCATCAATGCACACCTTGTAAAGATGTTTGTTGATCTTCATGAAACATTTGGCCTAGTAAAGAAATTACTATTTCTTCATGTTGTCCCACTCTTGTGGCATCTTTTACATGAAAAGATAGGTGAGAATGCCATTGTACTAGTTGGGTTCAGTGGACGTTTGCTTGGTTATAGTCTTAGCAAAGAGGATTACATTAGGAAACTAATCTAAAAATGAGCTCCCCTTCTCTTTTTTGTCACATCTCAATCAAGACAAGTGGTTTGCAATCACGTTCTTGATTCTCTTTTGATCTACAATAGTGAGATTGAATTTACTAGCCATTGTATGACACGGGGGTTCATTGTTGGCTTATTCATCAAGAATGGATTGCACTATGGTTTGTGTGCATAAACACCTTGTACCCAAGCACAAAGTTCCTGAATTTCTCCAAGGAAAACACCACTACCATCAATTCTTTCTTAGTTGTGATGTAGTTCAGCTGTGCACCCACAATTCTTTTGCTTGCACAATGGATGTAGTAAGGATGTTTTTGATCATCCAACTGCATGAGCATAGCTCCCAACACATAATTAGATACATCCATCATGATGTGAAAGGAATTGGACCAATCAAGTGCTCGTAGAATTGGAGTTTCTATGAGCTTTTGCTTAAGTTGTTGGAATGTGCATTTGCATTCCTTGGTCTAGAAAAATAGGGCATACTTCTTGTTAGTTCCATTAATAGTTTCATGATCTTAGAGAAATTCTCTATGAAGTGTCAATAGTAGCTAGTTGGCCAAGGAATGATCTCACATCTTTAACTATTTTTTGCTATCAAGTAATTCCTTGGATGAGCCTTATTTTTTAGGGTCCACCTCAATCCATTTATTTGAAATTTTGTGCCCTAAGATAATGCCCTCCTAGACCATTAGGAGGCTTTTTTGCCAATTGAGCCTAAGATTTATCTCCACACACCTTTTCAGCACTTGCTTGACATAGTCCAGGGCTTGCCTAATTGTAGCATGATAGGTGGAGAAGTCATTTGTGAAGACTTTCATCCTACTACCAATCTACTATTGGAAAATGCTTAAGACAAGGCATTGGAATGTAGCAAGGGCATTTCATAGGCCAAACAACATCTTTCTACATGAAAAAGTCCCTTAGGGACTTGTGAATGTGGTTTTGGCCTGATCCTTCGGTGCTATTTGGATTTGGTTATAGCCATTACAACCATCCAAGAAGTTGTAGTAATAATGCCTAGAAATAGTATCCAACACCTAGTCCACAAATGATAATGAAAAGTGATCCTTGTATGTTGCCATGTTTAATAGCCTAAAGTTGATGTAGATTCTTTATTTTCCATCTTTCTTTGATACTATTACAAGTCGGCTAACCCATTCACTATTTGCAATGGGATAGATGAACCCTCCCTTGAGGAATTTTTCAATTTCATCTTTGATAATCTACTTCAGTTTAGGATTCAACTGTCATTACAACTGCTTATTTGATTTAATAGAGGCTTATTTGTAGATGCAATGCTAGCATATCCTTGAATCAATTCTAGTTAGCTTATGAGATGACGAAGCAAAGGTTGTTGGTCATTTGTTGACCTCCTCCAATAGCTTCTTTTTTTTTACACAAGAGCAAGGTTGGCATTGATAATGATCGACTTGCCATTTTTTAGAAAAGCATATTCCATTTCGGTTGATAGAGTTTTTACCTTAAGGTGCTCTTGTTTAAAGCTCTTAAGGATTTTCAACTCTCCCCAATTGGTGTCATTAGGTTCATTAGAGAGTTGGCGATGGATTTGCTCCATCTCATCCATGCCTTTGATGTAGGCACTCGATAGGCTTTCAGGCTTTAGCTGAGCTACTTTTAGATTCAGCTATTAGCCATTGGGTGCCCTCTTATTTTGTGGCTATTAGATATGCACCTTTGGATTTCTGAGACATTTGCACATTTATTGCATGTTGTGATTGTTATAATTTTCATTATTCATAATTTTTTCACATAGTGACACACTGTGTCATTGTACGTGATGCATGGAATGCGCTTCCTATCAATCTTTCTAGAATTAATTTCCTTGGAAGTTTCCAAGGAAAGGTCTCTAATTCCAAACTGTGCATCTTTTGTACTTAACCACACCCTTCCTATGATGATTGGAAAGTCCCTCTTGTAGTTGTCTACTTGGATCACTAGGAAGTTAGTAGGATAGGACCACCCATAAATAGTAGCCACAATGTCCTTTACCAATCCCAAGGGAACTGTGATAGATTGATTTGCTAAATCAAGATGAATATTGCTCTTCTTGAGAGGAGGTAGGTTCCAAGCTTTTTACATTTCATGTGAAATCAAATTGACACTATAACTTGAATCTAGAAGAGCCTTGCAAGCCTCATTCCCAGTGATTTACAAGTAAATGAGGGGTCTCCTAGGATTAGATCTCTTCCTTGGAAGGTGGCCTACCTTTATCCAATCTATGAACACATGGATCAACATTATGGTATGTAATTTGAAAGGTGTTTGGTTTGAAGGGATCTTAAATGGTGTTGTAGAGGCTGAAGAAGAAGTAGTGTCATCAATTGTTGGTGTCAATGAGAGCTTAGTAAGATTGTTGGTTTGGAAGAAAGGTCTTTTTCAATGCTTATTCTCTGAACCACTCAGTTGGGGAGATGGTTATAAGTTAACAACCCTTGTGCCATTTCTTTGCTTTGGATGGGCTGGAAATTCACCCTGCATGGGTGGAGTGGGTGGTAACTAAGTTGAGGGTGGAGGTACATGTGCAAAAGAATAAGAAGGGTAGAAAAGAAGGGGGGGCCTCCCCCTTGGCGATTGAGCTCTGTAATACTTAGGAGGGTAGTAGTGGTGCTAAGAAAAGGCATTACTGGAAGAGTCACATGAAGATATTGGCTATTAAGCATATTACCCATATGAATCTAGCTATTTGTAAGGGTATTGTTTGCTTGGTGGTGGCATCCCCTATGATTGTGGGTGTTTCCACTACTAGTATTGCTCATGAGGTTGAGGTGGAGCTCCATTTGGATAATAGGCTTGTTGTTGGTAGAACTTCCTATAGGCAACCTCTTGGGTGCTTTCCTTTTTCTCAACCTAGGATTCAAGTCATATACTTCAAACTGCTACAAGTGTAACACAATAGGGCAACTTCCCTTAGGATGCTTGTATCGATAGATGTCACATCCACCATCATCATTTGTCTCAAAACTCTACAACCTCTTTAATAGCAACAACTTTTCACTTTCTCCTTTCATGGGCATGTTTAGCTTCATTCATTCTCATTCAGTCACAAGCACTACCTTACTCTTTGGACTCTTTTACAATTCTATGGGCAATTTGGAACTTTCATCCAAAGAGTCCCACAATTTATCTACCTTAGCTAATATTTTAGAAATAGATTTTTGTATCAGCAAGGTCTTATGTTGTACCACTTCATCAAGTGGTGCCTTATCCTTACTACAACAAAACCAGACCCTTCCTTTTACAGATGGAAGGATCCTAGTTGTACTCTTTCACACTTTTCCTTTTCCTCAACTTACTATCTTCTTTGTTCACCTAGTCAATTAGCATTTGGATTTGATGGGCTCTTAGTTTTAAAAGTCTTCCTTGGGTAGAGACCCTAAGAGTTCTTGTCGTTTCTATCCTAAGTCCATCTATGATATGGCACAACTACTTCTTTTGAGAAAAGCCATGGCCTAGACACGTGTGCAATAGAGAGTAATATCTATCCATGGTTGCATCCAAGGATTCATGTGTTCCTTGCCTCCACCCTTGGATCTACTTAGATTAGACACCTGAGAGTACATTTGATACTTGTCATTGAAGAGTTCAAGTATCATACACCATCATATGATTGATTTTGGTTTGAAGGATTGGTATAAAATTTTAGCCTTCTTGATGAGTGTCCTAGAAATAAATTCAATTTTGTGATTTTTTTCCCATATTTTTTAGGGCACTAACATTGTGAAAGGCTTGGAGATGATTTTTTGGATCAAAATTGTATCCTCCTTCAAACTTGGGGATATTGTTCATGTCCAACCATTTGATTTGGTTGTCTTTCATGTGCCTTGTTGGAATTTAGCATGTTTCTAGTTTCAATCAAAGGCTCATCATAGTCATAGCCCCTATGATGGTCTAATGCCTATGATGCCCTCTACTATCCCTTTATTCATGGTGATGGACCTCCCTTGATTTCCCACTTCTCTAGTCTCTACTTTTTCAATGGGATTTGCAATCATCTTTGTTCGGCCAGTCACCTCCATCATGGTCTTGTCTTCTACAGCTTCGGTTAAAGCTAGAGGAGGAAGAAGATGAGGATGTCAAAGGTGAAGAGGAAGGAGGACTAGCATCATAATGGTGCTTACTACTTCCTTTTCTTTGGTCCCAACCACAATTACCATGTTTATCTTTATCATGGTGCTTGTCCATGTTCCTACCTTGACTTCCTCCTTTGGAGCCCCCATGGTCATGGGACCCATTCTTCCTTCAACTAGGATTATTTATAGTTGATTATAAATTTTGCTTAGGTCTCCTTTCATCAAAGAGAAGGGGAGGAGAGTTAGTGAATTGAAAATCCCTTAAGGGATCTTCTCTTTCCTTTTGGCCTTGTAGGAATAAGGGGTTTGTGAACCATTTCCTCATTGTTACCTTGTACATGCCTTCATTTTCTAATCTTTCCTCCATTGTGTGTTTGTGGGTTGATAATCCTAGTAGTTATGATCTTGCATAATGTATTTAGCATTGAGCCCTACAATACCTAGTTTCATGAGAGTGTGAAGTAGCATCACAAGAACTGATTGATTGGGTGGCAACATAATGTTGTCCTCCATGTTTCTCCATTGCATCTATTCTTCTTGGTGAAGGATGAAGATGAAGTCTAGAACATACTCATATGGATGAGTATGGACCACTTTGCATTGTTAGGGCATAGGTGGTTTTGGGCCTTCACACCTTTGTTGATTGGAACTACCTTCATATGGCAATGAGGAATCTCCCTCGTGAGAAGAAGCCATATTAGATCAAAAGAAAACTAGTGTGATCTTGTTGTTGTTCTAATTTTTCTTAATGATATCAACTCTAGGATTCATTACAATGTTGTTATATAATTTTTCTAACTCCTAGCTAGTGCACGTAGCTAACTAAAGTCTCTGGCAATGGTGTCAATGATGAGCAATGAGCAGTCCCTACACCCAACCATACAAATCACTAGCATTCACTAAGTGATCCAGTTGAATTTCATAGAATTTAGCTCTTTGAGTACATTAGGTTTAGGTAGAAAATCTAATGGATGTAATCATTATCTTCTCAATTTCACTTGTGAATTGCAAAGTTATGGTTAAGTGTAACTGAGGCATACGATTTTTATCATTTTAAGCTTTTTTCATTTAGTTCATCTAAGTGAAAAAAGTAAAGTAATTAAATGATTAATTAATTTAATGACTAATTAATGCTTAGATAATCCTAACATAAGCATCCATTTCCACTTTCTGTACATATCCTAAACACATTGCAATCCTACTAGGTTACCAAGCATAAGTGCTATTGGGATTACCAAACGTTAATGTATGCTCAAAGTGGTTCTACTTATGTGTACCAATTAATCACTATGAATTAATTGCTTAAATGGACTAAAGTAAATTGCATAAATAATAAATGCATGAAGTAAACATTACGCTAAGTGCTACAAAGTTTATTAAGAAAGCTCATCTTCATTGCCATTTACACTGAGGTGCTTAAGTACATCAGTGCTTGAATAAAGATCCATATACTTCTCAACTCCTATTGTGGGTACTTAGAAAATATTCTAACTAAGAGTTCTTTTCCTTCAGTGATTGTTAGAATATTTTCCATCAATTAGTTAGTTTATCAATAATTTTATCTTTCTAAGTACTGATTAGGAGGTAAGAAAAATTTGCTTCCTTTCCAATCTTTAAGGCTTTCATGACACAAAGTGCAAGATTGAGCACATAGCTGGTATGCGTGGATGGCAAGATGTTTTTCACCATCATTCGTGCCATCACACGATGTTTAGGCCAAATGTTTACAAAGTGTAAACCTTGTGTCTGTAGCTGCCTAGAATCTGCCTCATCAAGGAATTAGTGGAAGAGCTCTTATTTCTCTTCTGTGCTTACCTTGGGCTGAAAAATACTATCTCTCTTAGTTGGTAGCTTGAACCACTCCTGCAACCTAGCTACCATGACTTTCACATGCATCTTCCTGATGGAATAAATTAAGTAATGCTTTTGGGGATCTACCTTGGTGGGGTTTGGCTTGAGGTTCTTGTAAAATTCTAGGACCTCTTTTTGGATGAACCAGATGAAGGCACCATACACTATCGCCTCAAGTTGTTGTTGCATCATTACATTCATGTGGTCAAAAAACTTGGAGTAATTGACCTCATAATTCTAGGGAGTGATTTTTAGGCATTCACTCCTAGGTGCTTGTAATGCAATCAAAGGATTAAGCATACTAAAATTATTAGCTATTTCTTTGGTAAACCCCATGCTTACCTTGGCTTGCTACTTTGTGCTAGAGGATTCAACCATTTTATACTAGGGTAAGCATTGCACATGGAACAAAAAAAAAAAAAAAAGCATTCCACCTAAATCCAGAGAAATTAATTACTAGGGGTAAGTTTTCCTTACGTTATCAAAGGAACAATGAGGATTAAATGGTGGGGGTTGCAAGAGGATGTGGAGACCCCACTGTCTACTATGGTTCCTCTTAAGGAGGCACTACTATTGTTAATTAGAAAATATGTCCTAATTCTATTGTGTGGTTTTGTTAAATAAGGGTTATTATGACCCCCTATGAGGTAGTTACTTTATAATAAAGTTGTCACCTTACTATTACTTTTTTTTTGAATTTTAATAATGTCAATTTTCATCATGGTATCGATATGGATCGATAAATTTTAAGTCGAATTTGATCAAGGGATTTATATAAGTCAATATTATAAAATTTTATTCCTTTGAGATGTCAATTTTTATTGCGAACATGCTGATAACATGTGAGGCACTTAGGAAAACTTCAATTTTATTAATCTATATTGATTTTGTTGATGTGAAGTAATATTTCTAGACAACATTTCAATCTTCATTAAGGTTGTGTTATTCAAATGTAAGATATTTAATCAAATTTGTTCATGCTTGATCCATATTGATTTAATTGATATGAATCAATATCCTAGTTGTTTCACTTCTCAATTTAAATTGAAAAAATCAATATTTAAGTTGATAACTAGAATTTTCCTTTACATCATATTGATTCATACAGCTAGAGTTAAGAAATCTTGAGTTCACTTTTAAAAAGACATCAAACTCATGATGCCTCTTGATACATCCAATTCTAAAAATATTTACAGTTTTACTACTAACATCTATGGACATTCATGCTTTGATATTCTTCAATAAAATGATTTTTCCTAATGTCTTGACATCATAAGGTGATCAGTGGCGAGGTACCCCTACACTCAACCATACGAAACGAGTGTAGCACGTGTGATTCGGTCGAACTCCGCAGACTAAGTGCCTACACGCCCCATGGAACACTTGGGGTTAATCATTCGTTGTCTTCCCAGACTTACTTGTAGTTGTCACGGTGTATGGTTAAGTAAGTCTGAGGTATATGATTTTTATATCTTTTTATGTTTTTCTCCTATGTTGTTGAGGTGAAGGGTTGAGAAACTAACTAACTCTAACTAATGAACTAAGTCTAAATTAACTAGCGTCAGCATCTGTTCCCACTTACTGTACACACCCTGAACCGATGCAGCCGTGGCTACCAAACACTAATCATCACTGGGATTATCACGCATAATGCATGTTCTCGAAGTGGTCGTACTGAGGCACTTAACTAGGAGGAAAGGGTTGAGAGAATCTAAGCTAGCCTAAGTGCGATAAGTAGCCGATTCCTTGACTAACAGTACACATCTTGGTGCACGACTACCATTGGGATTACCAAGCGCAGATCCTAAATACGCCACTGGGTTACCAAGTAGTCACACTAGATGCTCGTAATGAAGTCGTACTCATACCACGTTGTGATGAGTAGCCGATTCCTCGACTATCCGTACACATCCTTAGATGCTCGTAATCAAGTCATACTCATATCGCATTCTAGGAGTTTAAGGGTGAGAGAGAAAATAATAAATAAAATCCTATTCCATGCACTACAAGGTTTATCCAGGAAGTTCGTCTTTATTGCCGTACACAACTTGTGTTCAGGTACAATGTTGCTTGAATAAAGATTCGTTCACTTTAGGACTCCTACTACGGGCACATGGAAAATATTCTATCTCTGGAGGGATCAAACTACCAGAGTTTTCCTACTTCTAACTCAGGATTGAAAAACAAGGGAGAGCTGCCTCTTATTTATAGACTTGGCAGCGAACCGTGATATCACGTACGTGATATTGCAGGGGATGACGTGATATCGCGTACGTGATATTGCATGGGATGCGATATCGCGACTGCTGCGATATCGTGTATGCGATATTGCAGCCTATGCGATATCGTGTCTCATCATAAGGTGTGATATAGATCAATAGTAAAAATGATAATTTTATTTACTTAATGATATACAATATTTTATTCCCTTGTTCACTTCTCAAGATTAGTTCTTATTATTTAGGTAGAAGTCCACATATAAATCTATTAGGAAGGCCCTTCCTAGGATTAATTTGGCTAATAGATCACGTCATAAGGTTTACTTCATTTGGTGCAAAAATGTCTTACAAACTTAAGGTCTTGACCTTTCCTATGTTCTAAGGATCCAAGATGCATTTGTTGCATCAAATTCATTTCCTAACTCATGTTAATTAAGCTAGGATATGTATCATACCTAGGCTAAGTAGTGAAAAATATAATGAATAATTGGAAATTAGGCTTGCCAAGAGGATATACTAAAAAGAAAAAATTCCATTGGTTTTCTATATCCATTATTATGTATAGACTATTGGTAGCCTAGGCCTTGCAAATGGTAGTATCCATAATGCACCACCATAGTAGGGATCTCAACCACTAACACCTATGGAGGGTAGAATGAGAAATAGATGTAAGACCCCAGTACTAGAAGTACTAATAAACATAATAGATGACATCCTAAAAATAAATAGGTGGGATATAATCAAAAAGAGGGAAGAAAAAATAGGAATACACAATACACATTAAACTAGAAGTAATATGAAGCAAAGGACATGATAATCCAAGTAAGGATAATTGGCAAAAATGAAAGGAAGTAGGAAAATGCCTTTTGAGATAAGCCAATCCACCATATCTAGTGTCATATCCTAGCTAAAAGGTGATAGTGAAGAAAATGAGTATGAAAAATTATGATTCCACCCATAGACACTCTGCTTACAAATGGAGGTTTTTGTAGAATGCTTAAAATTGTGAGCAATAAGCATTGCTCTAATCATAAGGTTCTTATGGAAGGATGAACCTGCTCATGATTGAAGGTTCTTGTGGGACCTTTTTACTCATATTGATAATGTTTTTTTTCCTTATTTTTTTAAAAACCCAACTACCAATTTTGAGGCCTTTTTTAATCATGAGGTTCTTATGGGGGAAGATTTATTTTTGAATTTAATTGATGGGTTGCTCACTTGGATGCTGATGAAGTTTCTCATGCTAGAATCACCTTTATGGTTAGTCCCAATATGATACACCCTTTTCTTCTTATTTACTCATCCAAGAAAGTAATTACTAGAACCATTCATGAATGCTCAGGAACCAACTTGGTTATTATTCCTATGATTTATGAAACTTTTTTAAAAAATTGAAAGAATATTGTAAACAAGAAAAATAAAATAATTAATTAACATAATTTATTAGTTTAGTAGTCCAAGGTTCATCCTTAGATGAATTTTGGATTTAAACTAACCTATCTTTAGGTAGGAGGAGTTTTCCTTCTTCCTTGCATTCTAGACATGATGCTAATGAATTGTTTAAAGTTCCAACTAATAATAGAATTTTCTATTATCCTCTACATTTTTCAAGGCAAAGTTTGTAGATTGAAATAATATATTTTTTATGTTACAATATTACATAAGGATTTTTCCTAAGGTTACTACCCATAGCTTGGACTTGTAATTAATGCTTGTCATTTCCTTCGTCATCTTCAAGATAAGTTGGTTCACCTAGCTCTATTAATTTTTCCTCTCCCAGTTCATCAATTTGATGCTTATGGTATAACTTAAGTCTTTGGCCATTGACTAGAAATGTAGTTGATGAATCCTCAATAGGTGAAATTAAGATACTTCCATTATTGTGGGGTTGTACCACTAAATAAGGGCTTTCCCATGTAGTTGTTAACTTGCTTGGAAATTTATGTATTCTCATATTATACAAAAGGACTTTATCACCTATTGAAAAGTACTTGGAAATATGCTTATCATGCAGACTCTTCATTTTTTTTAATAATTTTTTGCTTGCTAAGTGCATGCAATCTCATTTCATCAAGTTCATGTATTTGAATCATTCTAAAGTCATGATTAGTTTCTTCATCAAAATTTAATTGTTGTGCTAATTGTAAAGATTGGTATTTGATCTCTACCAGCAATACACATTGTTTCCCACAAACCAACTGATAAGGTGAATAACCTAAACTTGGTTTATATGTGATTCTATATGCCCAAAGTGCATCTTGTAATCTTTTAGACTAATCTTTCTTTTTAGCACATACAAGTTTTATTAATATATTTTAAATGATTGTATTTACATTTTCTACTTGACCATTTGTTTGAGGATGATAAGTAGGAGTGACCTTATTTTTAATTCCATAAGACTTAAGGAAATTTTCCATTCCTCTATTTACAAAATGGGTTCCTTGATCACTTATGATTGCTTGTGGAGTTCCAAATCATGTTAAAAAATTTTCTTTAAGAAAAGCTATCACTACTTTAACATCATTTGTTGGGATGGCTTTGGCTTCTACCCACTCAGTAACAAAGT
This sequence comes from Gnetum montanum, assembly GCA_015680685.1. NCBI lineage: Eukaryota > Viridiplantae > Streptophyta > Gnetopsida > Gnetales > Gnetaceae > Gnetum > Gnetum montanum. The sequence goes on along the minus strand of MNCI01016782.1, from coordinate 166,725 downwards.
TTATACAAACCAAAATGTATTACCATCCATTAGATGGTGAAAATGGTTCTAAAAAGTCTATACCCCACACATTAAATGGTCCAGTTATTAAAATTGGATTTAGTAATATTTCTTTTCTTTTAGTTATTAATCCTAATCATTGGAATTTATCAAATTCTTGTGCATATTTAAATATGAAGGTTAATAAAATCTACTTTGCAAAATTTTGATAGTAGTCCATCTACTATTAAAATGTCCACTTCCAAGGGCATTGTGACACATATGTACAATTTCTTGTTGGTCATCCTTAGCCACACATCTTCTTGCTACATTGTCCTTACATATTCTATAAAGGTAATTTTTTTTCAAATGTATTTAGAGATGTTTCTTAAGAAATATTTATTCTCCTCTTTACTCTATTGGATAGGGGTTTTCACAGTGGTAAGGTAGTTTGCTATATCAGAAAACCAAGGGTCTTTCTTTATAGAAAATAATTGTTCATTAGGGAATTCATCATTAAATACTTCTTTTTTTCTATTTTCATCCCTTGTTTCCAATCTAGAATGGTTGTCTACCATAACATTTTCTCTATCCCTTTTATCTAAAATGTCAAGATCAGATTCTTGGAGTAATAGGCACCAGCTCATTATCCTAGCATTTTCTATTTTTTAGAAGCTAAAAATTTGATGGCTAAATGATCAGTGTAAAATCTTGTTTTATATTTGATTACGTAATGTTTAAATTTATCCAAAGCACACACAATGGCCAAGAGTTCTTTTTCCATAGTTGTATGATTTACTTGGGCTTGATCTAGAATTTTAGAGACATAATAAATGACCCATGGTTTATATAGATTGTTCCAAGAATGCCCCTACTGTGGTGTCACTAGCATCACACAACAAATAAAATGGAAAATCCTAATTATGTGCATTAAGTATAAGGACGATGGTTACTTTTTTCTTTAGTTTTGAAAATGCTGCTTGATAATCATCAGTCCATCTAAAAGGAACATCCTTTTATAGAAGCATGTAAATTGGCTTAGCTATTTTTGAGAAAGCTTTAATAAATCACCTATAATATCTAGCATGTCCTAAGAAGGATTAAAGATTCTTTAGGTTAGTGGGAGAGGGGCATGTAGATAGTACTTATACTCTCTCTTCATCCATTCTTATTCCATCCTTAGAAATGACATGTCCTAATACTATACCACTCATAACCATTAAGTGACTCTTTTTCCAACTTAAGTTTCAATTTTTATCTATACATCTATCTAAAACACACTCTAAATATTGTAATTTTTGTTCATAAGTATCCCTGTAGACCAAAAAATCATCCATGAATACTTCTAGCTAGTCCTCTAACATGTCAGAAAGTACTGATATCATAGCCCTTTGGAAGTTAGTAGGTGTATTACAAAGACCAAAAGGCATCCTATGGTAAGCAAAAGTTTCATACAGACAAGAAAAAGTGGCTTTATGTTAATCCTTAGGTGTAATGCCTACTTGATTGTAACTACTAAATCCATCCAAAAAGAGTAGGGTAAGGAAAAATGATCTTTCTTTATGTTTTGATTAAGCTTCCTATCATCCACACAAACTTGCCATTTTCTACCCTTTTTAGGAATTACAATAATTGGGCTTGCCCACTCACTATCAGCTATTGGATAAATAATCCCTTTCTTCCAAAGCTTTGAAATTTCATCTTTAATGATTTTTTTAAAGGTGGATTAATTCTTCTAGGGGAAATTCTTACTGGTTTCACATTATCTTCTAAATAGATGCGATGTTGGAATATGTTTGGTGATATTCCTTGATGGAGGTCCTCATAACTCCATGAAAATTCCTTAGACTTTTTTGTGTAAAACTTTTAGTAATTTTTCTTCTTTTTCATTAGAAAGTTGGAAATTTATTATTAAAGATTTATCTTGGTTAAGTAAAATATACTCTAGAGTACTAGGTAGTTCTCTAAGATCCAAAAAATCATTATTTAATGGTTGAATTATTTCTCTAATATTTCCCAATTTGAAATTCAAAATTTGATCAAGAAGATCTCATTATTCTTTTGTAGATGGGTCTAAAGGTTCTTTCTCAAAATTATTTTATACTAATGTTTTTCTATCTTTTGCCATTGTTGATGTGGGTATTGTGTAGAGCATTCTTGCTTCCTTTATATCTCAGTTCAATTGGTTCTCTTTTGCTCTATCATATATATTAAGCATATAAGTAAGACTTGCAAAAGATAATTAAAGTTGTCCTAATCTACAATTAAATATTGCATCAATTGTTGCAAACTAAGGTCTTCCTAGTATGATGGGGAAATAATCAATATCTTTTACTTCTAATACTACAAAGTCAACTAGGTATTTTCCTTTTTTAGCCTTTACACTTAAATGTTCTATAACTCCTATAGGTTTTACATTAGGACGATCAGCCAAAGATATTATCATATTTTACATTATATCCCCCAAATCTAGTGACCTAGCCATTTCAAGTGACATAATGTTGATGCTAGCTCCTAGATCCAATAGGGCATTCTCAACATTCTATCCATTTATCTTAACTGGAATTCTGGATACCCCTAGATCTTGGTATTTTGAAACTTCAAAAATTATCAACCAAATAGACTTGCCTATGAATCTTTTCTTTTCTTTTTCTCATGCATAATTCCCTTAAGTATTTAGCATAGAGAGGTGTATCTTTTACAACTTTTTCTAAGAAAATATGCAAATATAAATCATTAAACATCTTTTCTATATGAGCTCTGGTTGTAAATTTGTCTTGCAATCTTTCAGGAAAAGGAGGTAAAACTATTTGTCTTGAACAATGAGAAGAGGTTAATGGTTATTCTCTTTCCCTTATTAATTTCTCCTTATTTAATATTGATTATTCTCTTTTTCTTATTGATTGAGTGGTTTCGTCTTTGTTTAATACTTGTGGCTAAGCTTTTTCTTATGTCTTAACTTCTTGAAATCTAACCTTCTTTTGAGGTATAGGCTCAATAGTCTTCCCACTGCTAGTAGTGATGGAATGTAATTGTTCCTTACATTTCCTTTGAGAAGTAGGATTTGGCTTAGGTTGAGAAGGTAATTCATTCTTTGTCAGATATTAGAATCTTCTCCTTGTTTTATTCATGAATTGTTTACTTTTCTTAATGAAGGAAGCAAACCTTTGAGTGAGTTTATTTAAGAGTTCATTAATTGGACTTTTAAAAGATGTAAAATTATTTTTAGGATATTGTTGTTGGAAAGGTGGCCTTTTTTGGAAGGTGATTGTTGGTTGGCTTTTATATTGTTGAAAAGCCTTTACTGATTCTTGTACTTTCTCATGACAATATGCTAAGGCTATGAAAGTGGTGCAATCATGTTGTTGGCTACCATAAAGGTTGCATACTTCACTTTGTGCCACATGAGCCTCCTTCTTTATTAATCAAGTTAAATAATACACTTTTTTTATTTAATTGTTTAGTTTGTTTGGTCATGCCTTGCATGACATTTGGTTTTGACCATATGTTACTTTAATCTACTAATGAATCTATTATCCTCCATTCATCCTCTAGTGTTACATTTAATGTATTTCCACCACATGAAAAGTCAACGTTTTGCCTACAATATGGTAATAGACCTTCTACAAAGATTTGGATAAGTTGATGGGCTGGAAATCCATGATTGGGATTCTTTAAAAACAACCACTTAGACCTATTAAAAGTACTCTCAAAATCATCATCTTCTTGTTGCAGAACTCATTAGTTTCTTCCTTAATGAATACAACCTATCATTAGAGAGAAATATTTGGAGAAAGGCAACCTTGAATTCATCCCATGTACTAATTTGGGCCCTAAGGGTTTGTAGCCAAAAATTAGCTTTATCCATTAAGGCTAATTTAAAGGCAATCATCTTAGTTCTATCTCCACTTTAAGGTGACTGGATCTTCATCATTTGTTCTCCTAAAAATAGGTAATAAGTGAATGTTTTTGACCTTCATGTCTCTACCTTGGGGAAACACTAATGGTCCTTAAGGTATTATTGATGTTCTTTGATTTAACAAATCCCCATGAATTTCTCCTTTGTAGGCTTGTTGAACTAGAATATTAGAACCTATACTACCAATGAAAAAAAGGAATTGAGCCAAAATAAAGTGGAGGAGGTGTATGGTATGAAGGAGATCCAATTGTAAAAGTGGAAGTTACTGTTGGGGTTACAATTGGACTCAATAAGGAAATAGAGCCTACTAATGTAATTGGAATTTGAAAATTTAACATATTTATTGGTTGAGTAATTCCTCCATTGTGGTTACAGTACTTAACACTTAGCTAAAGCCTAGATTTTGAAAACTTGCATATGTAGTTGAACTCATAGTTTGTATTGGAATAGTTGAAATATCAAAAAGAGGGTGATGAGTCACCATTTTAGTTGACCGCGATATCATGTACGCGATATCACAGCCTATCTCCTCATCTATAAATAAGAGGTAGACAAATTCGATCGAAAGTTCTTATTCAGTTTTTTTAGTTCTTAGTTTAAGTGTTAAGTTTTATGTAGTTCTTCTCTTAACCCTTCTCTCCCAATGCATGCCCGCAGTCTGGTGATTGTAATTGTACGACATCCTTATTTGAGTGTGACGTACTTGGACATGCACATGACCAGAAATAAAGATCGAGATTACTTCATCATTGCAGCATTCACTTAGCTTAATTATTTAGTTAATTGTTATTTACTACTTTCTTACTTAATCTCTTCTCACCCTAAACTCCTATTAAACGCAGAATGAGTACAACTTGATCATGAGCATTTAAGTGTGACTACTTGGTAACCCAGTAGCGTACCTAGGATCTGCGCTTGGTAATCCCAATGGTAGTCATGCACGAAGTCCAAGATGAGTACGGATGATTAAGGAACGGATGCTCATCGCACTTAGGCTAGCTTAGATTCTCTCTCACCCTCTCTCTCTTAGCTTAGTTAATAATATTTCCCATTGTATCCAGGAGTAGCGTTAGTATAGGAACACATCATACACCTCATTCTAGACTAAACCATACGTGACAAAGTTAATACTAGTCCAGATGGGAAGACAACGAACTGTGACCTAAGAATAACTATCTTGATACCACAACTAGTCCATCTGCGGAGTTCGACCAGATCACCCATGAAACACTCGTATTCGTATGGTTGAGTGTAGGGGTACCTCACCACTCATCACTAGCGCCGTTGTTGGGGATAGTGCTAGTTATCTAGATTAGTTATATCATACAAGGTCGCTGTATAGGAATTAATGATATATCTTTTAGAAAGAAATCATTATAAAAATTCACATAAATTCACACACAATTTCACAACCATGACTCTCCTACAAGACGATAATAATGCCACACCTAGTGAGGAAGTTCATTGGAGAACCAACGAACTATATGAAAATGAAGATTGGAGTACAANGAGAACCAACGAACTATATGAAAATGAAGATTGGAGTACAAAACCTAAGGTGGGGATTTCTTATAAACATAAACGAAGGCAACATCATCCCAATGCATGAAAGCATAACTTACCCGATGACGATGGACCCCTACTGGCCACTACAAGCTTAATGCAAATACAAGAGGTTGTTCAAATCTCACATAGGCATCGTAAAGAGAGCTGCCTACCTAGGCTCGATTTAAACAACTTTCCTAATTTTTTAGGAGGCTATGACTTAGATTCGCATGAACATTTACAAGCCTTCTACGATGCCTGCACATGGAACAACATTGATAATGGTTCGCAAAAACGCAAGCTCTTTCCTATGATACTTGTTGGCCAAGAAAAAGTATGGTATAGATCGTTAAAACCAAATTCAATACGACATTAGCCAACAATGGTAGAACTCTTTAATGAAAGATATGAAACCTATGCAATAGTGTCGACCTTGAGGAAACAAATCCAAGAGTGGAAACAAGCACAACATGAACCCTTGGACATGGCCTTAGAAAGATATTATGCACTGTTAAACAACTATCCAGGCCATGAGTTCTCTGAAGAAAGGCTAATGTACCATATCATTGATGGGCTTCATGATGCAACAAGAGAGACCCTAGGGATGTATGCCCAAGGTCGACTATACGAACTATGAACCCATCAAGTCCAAGAGCTTATTAAGTGGGTAGCAAAAGAAGAAGGAGAAATGGCTAGATGGGAGAGTGTTGAAAAACGTCAATGAGACCAGAATCTCAACTTAACAAAGGTCCATAATCACAAAAAGGAGAAATCAACCAATCTCAAGGTGGAAGAACCATCTTTGCCAGTACAAAAATCATTAGAAGAAATCAAGGCAAAGATCAATAAGATGTTGGAATGGACGCATAAAAAGTGTGGAGAATATATCGATATTATTGAAGATAGAGTTTTGACAACCCAAGAAGTAGGAAAAAATATCATTGGACATTCAGAAAGAAGGGATGGGAAAAATAAGAGCTCAATTGCCAATTACACGTATGAATGCAACATTTTTTTGTACGATCACCCCAAGGGCCAATGTCCAATCTTGTTACATTTATATGAGCATTGGGAAAGCACGTTACATCCCGAGTTCGTATAGAGATACTGTGTTCAATCATAGTGGCAACAATCCCAGTCGTGGGGGAAGCCACCCCTAAACTGGAGACACCCTTCATATCATTCGAATCCAAATGCTTATCTAGTCCAATACCCTATTTCTCCAATTGGGCCAACATACTCTATCTCACCACATTATCATTCTCCTCAATACTATCAGCCCATGTCCTCAACACTATCTCACTGCCTTGTGCATGTTACATTTCTTCCAAATTTCAACATTCTCATCTTTTCCCTCCTTCTACATCACCACCAACTGTTCCTAAGGTGTTTGCACCATNATCCTTGCATACCATCTAACAGTCCCAATTATCATAATGGGTCAACTTGTTACTACATCTTATAAATTGCCCCACTATGCTTACTATAATAAAGTGTGTGAACCCCGATGGGGTAAGTATGACCAGGTCCCAATATTTCCAACATGCAAGGATCCTCATCTTTCATTTATTAATCTTTACCATCCTCAACCGTTTAGTTATGGGGGATATCCCCCATTTTAATAACAAGCAAGATTAATAAATATTTTTCATTTTCTTCAATTTTACAACTTTTTATTTTCCAGTTTTTCATTTTTCAATTTCTTGTTTTATCTTTTTGTCTTTTTGTCTTTTTACATTTTTATAAGTAATCTCAGCTACGAATAAAACACTCATGTGGCTCATTGGTTGAGGTGTGTTTTATGTTATCAAGTCTCGAGTGATCAATTATGTGGATAGTAAGCCCATTACACCCACTCATCCATTCTACAAATAAGAGGTTCTGTTCGAGGATATAGTGATATTCTTGACATTTTTAAAACTCAAAATTAATTTTGTGTTCATTGTGCCTAGAATGAAGAAGGATGGACCAAGAGGAAATGATTAGGGTGTGATATCAAGGGGACTTATGTATTCTCTTTGGTGACATTTGTGAGAGTTATCATGCAATGTGGTCGTACTAAGATCCTTGTAGATATAACAGGAGTAAGAGTAATCAAAAGGGCACTTCGAAATCCAATGCTGTTCTAGGGGGTCCCACTGGAAAGACATGCACCCATGCCTAAAGGCTGGCAGCTTTTCTAGATTTAGTAGTAAAAAAAAAATAGATAAAGAAAGAAGAAAAAGAAAATGAAAAGAAAAGTACCACAAAACAAAAATCACTCCTCCCTTGAATAAAATGCCAAGTGATTGTACGCCTTATTGTTATGGTACTCTCATAGTTGCTCATCATGGGATGAAACAATGCGATGTCACTGATTAGAGGAATGGACTTGGTCTTGATCTTGGAACGATGGGTTAATGACATGTTAATCATGCTTTACACACAAGATTCACTATGCCCTAGGTCAGTTACCTCATGTCCCAATCTCTACAATCCCTTCTATAGTTTGTCTCATCTCACTATTCGTGTAATTGTAGCTCATGTCATGTGTAACGTAGAATTCTTACCTCATTCCAATGATATTTACATGTGTGTGTGTGTTGTGGAACCAATGTGGATTATATTTAGCCCTTTGAGTGCCCATGAAGACTTTTAAGTGTGGTTACGCAAAGGCATTAAAGGTTGGAACCTGCTTTGGGGAGGATCCACTTGTGTAATTTTTGTAATTTGCACTCATGATCCATCTTCCACACACCATTTATTACCCTTAGCATATTGCCAACAATTTTCTTTCCCTTATTACTATCCCTCTGAATTCTAACGTTCCTATGCACCATTACATGGCCTTTTTCTCTCACTTACCACCTGAGGTCTTATTGCTCAATCCCACCCACCTATCATTATTCATGCCTTTAGAACTACCTAAATTACCCTCGACCCTTTAAAATGTGCCACATGTCCTTAATTTCCATTTTTAATTCCACAAAAACCTTCAAAATTTGGTATTTTTACCTTGGCCTAAACATCACTAGAGCCACAATATCACGTACGCGATGTATCATACACGATATCGCGTCTCGTCCAGCTATAAATAGGTGATCCCCTCGCAACACTTAGCATCATTTTTCACAATTCACGTAGGGGAATTTTTCAAATTTTTCTCTACGAATTGCGAGTGTGAGACCCTTGCTTTTCTACCTATATCTCTCTTGTTGGTACTTTGATTTTTATTCTGTCTGAACCTACTTAAACTCGGAGTGTTCAACTTAGTCGTGGGGGAGGGACACACGCCGAATAACGCATAACTTTTTTGGAATTTTTCATCACCCAAAGGACATTATCAAGGGTAATTAGTTCTAACATTAAGAATAAAATGTGTCAAAAACAATTTCATCCCCTTAACTATACCAGAAAATTAAATTTGGAAACCACCTAAGCAAAGAGGACTCAACATTATAATCTTTTGGGGACATGTTCTTCCAATAATTAACATCACATGGAAATAAAGTAAATCTATTAAGGCAAGTAGTAAGGTATTACCTAACTTTGGTAACAACCTTACTAATGCTTGGCCCCATGTGATTGCAGATGGCCCCGAAATGTGGACAATAGGAAGGTCCTGCTCAAGGTGGAAGCAAACGACCTAGGAGAGGTGAAAGACAAGATCCTGCTAGACAACATGCAAAGTAGGAGGAACAATCATTTAGCAATTATCAAGAAGACCATGCTACTGTACAGTCTAGGTAGGCAGAAGGAGGAGCTGTTGCAGCACTTGAATAGGGACAACATCTCACGTTGCCCCAGGATTGTGTTTAGGTTATCCACGAAAGGTCCACATTCACTGCGGTGATTGTGGAATTAAATTTTGAATCTTTCGAAGAGTTCACTCCTGAGGCTATTAGGGATCACCTCATAGGGTCTCCCTTATGGGCTATCCTCTCTAAAAGTGATGCTTGGTACTGAGGGGAAATGCACCAATTTTGGCACAATAGAGAACAAGGCACCACCGTTAATATTTATGGTGTGATAATCAATTTCTCTATGCAGACCATTTTAGAAGTATTAAACCTTCCAAATATAGGGCCCAAGGTTGCTCAGTTGTCTACCCATTTAGACCTCGATGTGTGACAAGTTTGGTTGGAAAAGGCATATGGTAGGGAAAAGACATTTGGAGAGTTGATGATGGAAGAGAGGATCTATTTCAAAATTGGAATGTATCACCTCTTCCTCATGAAGGGCTTAAAAAGAATTTCTACATATGTGGCAAGAGGATGTGTAGTGCTCATGGGAAAGGTTAATGCCAACCTACCTCATCTATACTTTATGAAGATCCTGAGTCGGTTCGAGGAATGGAAGACAGGGAAGATGGCGTTTCCTTTCCCTTGCCTTATCGGGAGGCTATGCCAACATGCTAGTATCAGAGGATACACTAATGATGCCCTCCAAAAAGCCCAAAATGCTTCATATGCTAAACTATTAAAGCCTCCAGCCGCAAGGAAAATCACTGGTAAGACGTTGGGACCAGAACAAGAAAAAGAATAGACGGTTGAACCAACTGCAACTCAACTTGCAAGACCTAGCCAACTTCCAAGTACGAGACCTAGCCAACAATAGGAAGCAGGGCCTAGCATGGACCAAGATCAACCACCACTACCGCAAGATTACAGATCGTTAATAAGCCACCTCAAGGCCATTACTGAGATAGTCAGTTGGAGAAGTCATGATGATGAAAATCTCTTTTGCGTCATTGACAATGCCATATAGCCCATAGTTTCTTTGGGTCGTGCAAGGGGTGAAATGTCCATCCATACAGGAGGAGGGAAAAGTACTTGGTCACAATAGATCTCGAGAAACGCTGCATCTTTCCAAGTGCAATTAGAAACTGGTGAAGGGGCCACGGTGATGGTCATGCAACACTAAGATGCAGTGGGAGCCATAGAAGTGGTCGTAGACCACATTAAAGAATCGCTCAATGTACCTATTGTACCACTGACAGATCTCACGGGAGCACGGGATGCTCAAAATTTGGCTGGAACCTCAATGACTCTTGCGGAACATGAGGATGTGCTTGATCGATTGCTACAAACAGGACAAGTAATGATGTCCCTGTTTGACGTCCCTCAAGATGTTACAACAATTCAATCATACCTCATTTCCACTAAGTGAAAGCTAGTCTTGATAGAGGTGAGGATCGAGCATGCTGAAGCAGAGGTGCAGAAATTGCAAGAAAAGCTCGTGGCCCTACAAGTAGCACAGTGGGATCCTTTGCAATTTGTTCCCGCAGACTAGCTGGACAGTTTCAAAACTGAGCAACTAACCAAGCTACTAACGGAGAATAAGAAGGTGGAAAAAGAAAAAGAGAAGGCTATTTGGGATGCCTCTATAGCACAGGTGCAAACTCATGAGCATATCAAGGTACTCAAGGCCTTATAAGAGGAAAAGAAGCACCTTGTTGTCGATAATCTTTGGTTGACCTCTATGGAGAAGCAAAAGAATGTTCTCAAAGAGCATTTCGATTAGTTACAAGAACAATTCATCTGGGTCAACCAAGAAATGAGTAGTTTAGCCAGGGAGAATCGAACCATCTCAATGGAGGAGGTACATGCCATCCACCAAAAGATAGCTATTGAAATAAGCGTGTGGAAAAATGAGGCTAAATGGCATGAAAAGCTAAATGAGCACTTCCGGGACCAGGTGGGGATGTACAAATAGATCCTTGAGAAGGAGATCCATATGGATAAGGCCCACATAAATGCTATCAGTGCTCAACACACTGATTGATAGGCCATATTGGACACATATGCATTTTCCCACTAAGCGGAAGTTAAGAACCGGGACCTGTAGATTCAAGATCTTATAGAATACATGGAGTTGGCAAACCTGCGGTATGCCAACCTTTCCATGTTAATAGCAGGGTTCTCGAGAATAGAGCTTTAGCAATAGGTAGCTACCACCTACATCAAATATGAAACAAAATTTGTAGAACGCAAGAAGATATTGCAAAAACTAGAGATTGCAAATTCTGAACTTGAGGTGGTGAACGCAAGCTACTAAGGATAAAAAGATGTCGCAACAGATTTGGCTTGATGGCTTATGGATTTTCAAGAATACAGAGACAAAGCCAAAGCCTACGAGGAGGAATGACGAGTATTTGCAGCCTGGTATGTTAAGGCAAATCAAATGTTTTCGCAACTACCCTGCCCATGGAAAGTGCTGACTCCATCAAACATCGGAACATTAACATGGATGGCACAAGATCCTTGGATCGAAGAGGAGAAACTCTAGGCCATACTTCAACGCCTTCAAGTCCTAAGACCTAGAGCACAAGACAAGGGAAAAGCACCTATAGAGGAGCCACCGCCACCAGGAACTACATGAGTTCCACCAATTTTGTAGCTATAGCGCATCCTGTGTGTTGTGTCTTTATTTTGTTTTGATTCCACATTATGGCATAAACCCATTTTCACCATGCAATAATCCCGTACCTATCCACTATGTAATCAATGGAGCTTGTTCTCATTATAACTCGAGGACAAGTTTTCATTCAGTCGTGGGGGTATGATGAGTTGCCATTTTAATTGACTATGATATCGCATATGCGATATCACAGCTTGTGTCCTCATCTATAAATAAGAGGTAGATAGATCTGATAGAAAGTTCTTCTTCAGTTTTTTTTAGTTCTTAGTTTAAGTGTTAAGTTTTATGTAGTTCTTCTCTTAACCCTTCTCTCCCAGTGCATGCCTGCAGTGTGGTGATTGTAATTGTACGACATCCTTATTCGAGTGTGACGTACTTGGACACACACATGACCAAAAATAAAGATCGAGATTACTTCATCATTGCAGCATTCACTTAGCTTAATTATTTAGTTAATTGTTATTTACTACTTTCTTACTTAATCTCTTCTCACCCTAAACTCCTATTAAACGCAAAATGAGTACAACTTGATCATGATCATTTAAGTGTGACTACTTGGTAACCCAGTAGCGTACCTAGGATCTACGCTTGGTAATCCCAATGGTAGTCATGCACGAAGTCCAAGATGTGTACGGATGATTAAGGAACGGATGCTCATCGCACTTAGGCTAGCTTAGATTCTCTCTCACCCTCTCTCTCTTAGCTTAGTTAATAATATTTCCCATTGTATCCAGGAGTAGCATTAGTATAGGAACACATCATACACCTCATTCTAGACTAAACCATACATGACAAAGTTAACACTAGTCCAGATGGGAAGACAACGAACTGTGATCTAAGAATAACTGTCTTGATACCACAACTAGTCCATTTGTAGAGTTTGATCGGATTGCACGTGAAAGGCTCGTATTCGTATAGTTGAGTGTAGGGGTACCTCGCCACTCAACAGAGGGTTAAAAGATGTAGAAAATATAAATTGTGTCCTTTCCCATTCTTGATAGATTTTTGTTGAATCTCCCTTTTTGTTATGGTGATACTCCTCAAAAGAGGAAAAAGGGATAGGATTTGGTTGTCTTTGTTCCTCTTGATCTTGTTTCCAATTAGTTTGAGTGCATTTATAAAGAATAATGGTATTTCTAGAAGGTTGAATTCATGTTGGGCTTTTAGGTTGCTTTGTTGGTTTCATTTAATAGTCACATTTCTCTTTAGCACATTAATGGGAAACCAATATCAAGACTTTAGAAATTGATTTAATTACCCTAAAATTACTATCTTAATTATAAATTTTTTAACAGTTTCCTTAGTTTGGGCAATGAGAGGGGCTAATTCCTGGGATTGTAGTTTTTCCTAATTAAAATTTTTTAATATAAGAAAAACAATTAAAAGAAACCATTTCTAAAACTACTTAATAAAAGCAAACAAAAAGAAAAAGAAAGTATACCTATTGAGAAGTTTTAAATCTATAAAATAAATCTGAAAACATACAAAATCCTCAATGATGATTAACTCTACTAGCCTTCCCACCAATGGTGCCAAATTGATGAGCCGATGAAAGTTTGAAGTTGAGTTACCTTAGTTATTATATATGTTGTAGAGATGTCACCTCATTTGTGACTAACTCACAAGTTGTATTTGTGGAGGAATGGTCCAAGATCAAAAAGATCATCAAGACAATAAATAATTAGATTTGAATTCAATTGAAACTTCACATTTATGACTATCACTCATAAGTAAAATCAAAGTCCTTGCCTTAACTTCTAATCTTAAGTTCAAATGTGGAAACAAATAATTAAACCAAAATTTTCATATATAAAATTATCATAGTTGTTAGAAGATTATAAAGGAGATATCACCTAATGTGTAACCCTGCTCTATTGTCCTCACAATGCAACAACTTCATAGCCTAAATTTAGATGTCTCAGGTAAAAATAAGATGTCTTGATCATGGATGAGATGTATTTTTAGAATTCTTAGCATGTAGGAGGGATGTCTAGAAAAGGTCTAGAATGTCTTGTTCAGTGGGAAAACATCACAAAATAGCTAGGAAAATGCTGAAACAAAGGAAATGAGTAGTGAATTCATAGAAACAAGAATTCACATCTAAAGAACAAGAATCAAAGTAGAGAAAGATCAAACCAAGACTAATATGAAACTTAAATTCACAAAATAACATGTTTACAAAACTAGTAAAATAATACATTGATCAGAATTATGAAATTCCTCAAAGATACAAAGCCTAGTTAAGTTGCAATAGACAAGTTGAACGCTAAGAGATTAGATCACTAGAAGAGAGGATGAAATCACTGATGAGTAAGAGAAATTGATGCAAGAGAGATATGGGAACTCACAATTAAATATTAGAATAAAAATTTCAACCAATATAGGAATATTGGCTCTTCTTGCCTACCATCATGAGTCAACAACAAACATAAAGACTGAACATCAGTCCTAAAAGAGAAGAAAAGAAGAAGGAGGAGCCTTAGTTAGAGGGGTGCCTTCAGGCATGGGTAACATGTATTTCCAGCATCATAACTAGTGCTTGTAGTAGTCTATTATTATGTCTAAGGGGTGTGCTTTGAATTCCCATTGTTTTTTTTTCTTAATTTTTCTTTTTATTTTTTTGTTGTTTTTTTTCCATGGGAATCACACCATGCAAAAACATGCTTCTTGTTTATTGGTCAATGATAAGAGTGATGATACGTTCCTGGAGGAGTCATAGATCACAAGAAGGAAGCTAAGAAGATAACCCAAAAAATCTCCTTGAGATCACACCCATTTCCATTTCTACTCAGTTTTTCCCCTTTTCTTCAAGGCACAATGATGATTAGTTAATTTTTAGTTTTGTGTGAGAAGAACCATATTGTTTTCATGATGAAGACATTTTATTTAGAGAAATTAGTGGAATAGATGATGTGGTATTATTACATTACATAATTATTTATCCAATCATCTTAATAGCATAGGACAAAGATCCAGTACATAGTGTTGACTCCTGCATCATGATTGGCAACATTATTAGCAAAAGCATAGTAAACATGCACAAAATATAAAAGAAATGACTTAAGAAAAGAGAAAATTATTAAGAAAATAAAAATAATAAGAAACAAAAAACATATTAAGAATTAAAATTTTTTAAGAAATAGGAAAATGATAAAAATTGTGAAATAAAAAATGAAAATGCACTTATTAGTCATCTCCTCACAAACTAAACTCATGGATAAATATTCAGAAAATGGACCACACATTCTCTTGGTTATACACCATAAGTTTTCCATTTATCATCTTTAATGATTTAAGTTTTCTCTTATTAGTATGTTTAACATTGATGATAATTAGGTTTCAATTATCTAGAGACACATATTTAGTTGCACTAGAAGGTGTTATGTTTTTAGATAATCTAGATATATTTCCTTTTTGATTTTCTATTTTGGTTCTTTGGTATCCATGTTTAATAATTTCTTTTGGTGTAACAAGTCTTTTTTAAAGTTCTCTATTTGGTTTATTTTCTTAGGAAAAGAACTAATAAGTGGGTTGGATGTTTTCATACATCTTTTGAATGGTTTTGTATTTTCATTTTTAAGCCACTGGGTATCTTTTAGTTTAGTGGTTATTGTGAAACTTGGTGTTGCACACACACTTATTTTTTAAGTTTGTTGTGGATTGGTATAGAGATCATTTAATACTTTGAACTTTCAATTGAAAACTACATCCTTTATCATCATTAGTAATTCATGGAATTTTCTGTCTTTCCATAGTAATAGGTTCATATTTTATGTTTTGTGTTGGAGTAGTAATGGTTGGCTTTTGTGTAGGATTAGGAGATATTGGTTTTGCAAGGAAAGGGGTTACACCAAATTGTCCTTGTGCTAGTTCTAATGAGCTAGTAGGTGTATTAGTTTATTCACATGTGTGGAAACTATCCTAAAGAAAGGACATTTTTAGGACTTTTTTTTTATATCTACTAACATTATCATTCACTCCTATGTTCACAACACAAGTGACATTCTTCTATTAAGGTTGTGGTGCTAATTCTTCCTGCATTGTTAATGGTGATCTATGTTGGAGGAAAGTATGAGGGTATTAAGGATGTGATGGAGGATAAGGTGCATGAGATGGTGATCCCATAGGAGATGTTGTGGGTTGTTGTTATCTAGAAGAGTAGTAGGAGTAATTTGAGGCATGGAAAGTAGAACCACTTGGAGATAGAAGTTGTTAAACATCGTATCCATAAGAGTTTGCTTGACGATAAGGGTATTGCTAGTTTGTTGAAGGGATCCCCCATGACTATGGGTTTTACCATTGTGGTTTATAGTAGTGATGAGGTTGATAAGAAGTCCCACTGGGATAGTACTATTGGTTGTAAGGCTATTTATAATTACCTTGTGTGTAAGGTAATCTCCTAGGCATTTTCTTTGCTATGAACTTAGGATTCAAAGTAGAAGGCCGAAACTCTTGTAGAAGTAACATAACTAGGCAATAGCTCTTTGGATGTTCATGTTGATAGATGTTACATCTATCATCCTCCTCTATATTTGAGTCTAAAACCTATTTTGCTACAATTATTTTTTTGTTGATAAGTATCCTTGTTTTATTATTCTTTTTCCTCTTCTTATTTTAATCACTTGATCCTACTTTCTTTACCTTTTTCTCTATGATTTTCAAGTTGGTTGTAAATTTTTCATTCATCAACTCCCACATCTTATCTATCCTTGCTTCAATATATGAAATTAACTTATCAAGAGCTACCTCTCTTTTTTTTTATCATAAATATGAACCTCTTTCTCATGAATAGTTGGATCCTAGTTATATTCCTTTATACTCTCCATTTTACATAGCTCTTCTACTTCTTTTACCACCTATTGAACTAGCCTTTGTATCTAATGAGCTCTTAGTGCCAATAATTATCCTTGGGCATAGTTCCCAAGAGTCTTCCTCGTTTTGTTACAAAGCCCATCTATGATGTGGAGAAACTACTCTTTTTGAGAAAAACCATGGCTTGGACATCTATGTAGTGGAGAATAGTATTTATCCAAGGCTACATCCAAGGATTCATGATTTTCTTAGTTTTAGCTTTGGATTTGTTTTCTTAAATTAGACACTCTTTCATAGATTTGGTATTTTTTGTTGAAGAGCTCAAGCATTGTTGATCATCAATGGATTGAATTTAGTTCCAATAGTCTATACCAACTTTTAGATTCTTCAATTAGTATCATAGTAAAGAGCCTAATCTTTTGCCACCTACTTTTAGTGTTTTGTAAGGTGTAGGAATCATTGAAGGCTTATAAATGATGTAGGGGATCAAAATTGTAGCCTCACTTAAATTTAGGAATGTTATTCATATCAAGATGTTTGATGTGGCTTTCCCTTTAATGCCTATGAGATATTTGAACTATCATGCTAATTTGTATTATGCTCCTAGTAGCCAACAAAGATTCATCTTCATCAAATATGTCATGGTGATAATGTCTATAATAGTGATGATATCATCTATGTGCACTTTCATGTCTTTCATCTTGCCGTTATGTTCTATTTCGATCTTCATATTGATCTCTTATATATCTTTATCTCTATACCTACATTCATCTTCATCAAGACTAGACATTGAAGAGGAGTAGGAAGATGGTGAACTAGGAGAATCACTATGGCTCCTATATCTCCCCATATGGTACCTTGATTTATCTCATCTTATGACTTACTCCATCCCCTCTAATATTTTTTGTATTAGTTGAACATAGTCTTGAATGTAGTAAGGATCTACATGAGCATATGAGACATCTGCTCATAGTTTTTCACTCCAATTCTCTTTAGTATAGATCCTATCATTTCTCCTACTAGTGTTTCATCATGTTATGGATTATCAGCTCTATGTGAAGAAGACATGTTTTTATTTGATAATGTGTATGTGGCTCAAAATAATAATTTTTCATAAAAGATAAATTTTTAATGCTTTAATAGAAATCATTTATAATATAAATAATCTAGATCACTATCACTATCCTCGGTAATGGTTCCAATGATAAGTAATGGGTATCCCGTATGCCCAACCATGAAAATCACAAGTGTTCATGTGTAATCTAGTCAAATTCCATGGATGATACTAGTGTGGTATCTAGATTATTAAACATTGATAGTAGGTTTAGGGTTTAGCGTGGTACTAGTGGTAGCTTTATCACGTATGGTTTAGTCCAAGATGAGGTACATGATTATTGATGTTTTACTGCTAAGGCTAAATCATATAAGAGAATGTAAATTAATTATTTAATCTAATTAATAATAAGTAGATAAATCTTAAACTATTATAAGGACGATAAGCATTTGTTCTCAACTTATCATACATGTTTTGAAATCACGTATCCAATGCTGGAATTACCAAGTGTTATGCTATTGGGAAAATTAAGTAATAACATAGCTGTGATTATGAAGAAAATACGTGTTTACACTCAAAATTGATTGCACTCATTCTACTAATCGATTAATGAGCATAAAAATGTAAATATTAACTAAGTACATAGAAAGTAAATTGTATTGAAAGTAAATATATTCTAATTCAAAGTGATACAATGAATATGAATCAATCTTGATCTTATTGCCATTCATGGAATGTGTTCAAGTAAAATGTCACTCAAATAAGACTCCATACAACTAATTCAAATCCATGCTGCAGGCACTCACTAATTGTTTACTAGGCTTATGAGACAAAACTACAAGAGTCTAGCTATAATACTAACTGAATGGTACCAAATATGTGGTGGGTGCTTGCATATTTATAAGAAAATATAGGCATTATATCAATGGGAATATGTTAATGTATTTAGCTACATCAACGAGGATGTGTCAATGAGGGTGCATCAATGCATGTAAGATGCATTGCTAGTTAATGCATGAATGCATCCTCATTGAGACATATGCATTGATGGGGATGCATTGATGAGGCTTTGTCAATGAGGATGCATCAACAGAGTTTCCCCGACATATCAAGTCTTATCAATTATAATTTATTTAATTTTCTATTATTCATTTTGGTTCTAACTCTTTGGACATTGAAATTCATTTACATAATTTTCCAACTACTTGATGCTTGATTCTAAACTCTTAATGGAGTACTTCTAATTTATTTTCCCTACTTAGTCTATGGACTAACTTTCCCCATTGTTTTTGTATCTTAAGTGAAAAACATAATTGTTCTAGGGATATAGATGGAGAAGTTAATGGTTAATTAGAATTTTAGATTTTTTTTAGTATTTTTTAAGTTGGCTAGTTTGATGTATTTTTCTAAGTTGTAATGTTTAGCTGGTATTTTGTATGTTGTAATGTCCTTTGGTTGGCTATAAGGATTTTGCACTTGCCTATCTTTAGTGTAAGTATAACTTAGCTTTTTGCCATCTAAGTTTAGTAATTTTGGTATTAATATGGATTTGGATTTTTATTCTATTTTGAAAATATTAGTGACCAAATTCCTCAATTTCATTTGGATATATTTATGTCATCCTTTTTGCTATAATATCAACATTTGCTAGTGTGCATTTTAGGCTTGGGAAATAGGGCTACACACTATCTTGCTTAGTGAATAGGTTAGGTTTCATATGCAAGGGACTATTAGCTTTATATATTATGTTTAAATTTAGTTTGGAATTTTTTATGCCCCTCTATGCTTGTCTTATAAATGCTTATTCCTTTTCCTCTTTTTATTAGAATTTTTATTTCTATTAATTTATGCTTTATTTTTCATTTAATATCTATCTAGCCTAAGCCTAGGTTAGTGGGATGTTACATTTAGTATTAAAGTTGAAGGTTTGATAAGTATTCTTGGATTTGTGGTGTAGGGCTACAGCTAAAAAGAGCTATCAAGACTCTAAATAGGTTAAACCTTAAACAATCCAACACGGAAGTCTCACAAGATGATTTGGTATGAGGGATGTCCATAGATTTAAGAAATTAGAACCAATCAAGCATAGCTAGCAATGGACAAATCTTGACAATTTGAACATTGGTGGTAGAAGATCCATTAGTTAAGTGATTATTGAATAATATAGATGTTTGAAAGCACCTACTTTTGATGAGGTAGAAGACTTGGTAGCAGCTTTAGAATGGTTAAGAGAGATACAAGAAGCTTTTCAACTCATGAGTTATGCTATGGTGCAATAAACTTGGTTGGCTAAATATCAAATTAAGTGTATAGCTAACCATTGGAGGTACATAATAAGAATGGCTAGAGGCTGGAAAGATGTTAAGGTAGAGTTGATTGACATCATGACATTTTTCAAATAGAGATGCATACCTAAGGAGTATAGGAGGATCAAGGCTAAGATATTAATCCAACTTAAAGTAGGACAACCTTACAATTTTAGAGTATGATTCAAGACGTGTATGAAGGATCTACCACTAAAATTAGAATAGCTTATGGAATAACATCTAAATTTCTAGTTATAGTAGGGCTACATCAAGAATCTACACTTAGCCCATACTTATTTATTATTATTATGGATGAATTAATAAAGGAAATATAAGAAATACCTTGGTGTATGCTATTTGCAAATGATATTGTGTTAGTAGAAGAGCTCAAGAAAATATTACTACTAAAATGAAGAAGTGGAGATATGCTCTAAAATCAAAAGGTTTAGAACTTAGCAAAAGTAAAATAAAATATATGGAATATAATTGTAGTAATTGCAAAAATAGTGATGAAAGAGAAGGAACAGTTCAAAGTAAAAGTCTCTCATTGCAAATAGTTTCATTATTTAGGATCAATCTTCCAATTAACATTTATGGCCTCTAATATCCTTAAAAGAGTTGAGTTGTCCTTTGCTCCTCATTGTTGATGTAATTTTCATTTAAGATAGAGTAATAAAGGAAGGATTTTTTTTCATTTTTTCGTTCTTGTTTTCTAAGCTAAATTGACTTAGAAAAGTGTGAAAATTATTTTTTAAGGATCTATTAAGGCAAATCCACACCAATTAGACTATGGTGAAATTGATAAAGATATCAGAAATGAAATTGAGATAGGATGGTTAAAATGGAGATAGGATAGTGGTATTCTATGTGATAAAATAATACTTATAAAATTAAAGAGAAGATTTTACAAGACATTTTATATAGTGTTAACAAACAAGGCAAGAATAACAAATCAGTGTAGCAAAAATGTGAATGCTTTGATGGATGTTAAATATTACTAGAAGAGATAAACTACATAATAGAGACATCAAAGAGAGACATGGAGTGGCCTCTATTTTAAATAAGCTATAAGGATGATGTATTAGATGGTTTAGACTTGTGTGAAGAAGATCAAACAATAAGATAGGTTACTACATCATTGTTCTAGGCAAGCCATCGAAAGGAAGATCAAAGAAGACATGGGAGAAAATGATTAAAGATGATTTGAAGAAACTACAAATAAACAAGGATCTAGCTCTTCATAGAGATGATTGGAAAAAAGTAACTTATATAATTAATCTAATTTTATTGAGATAAGTCTAGGATGATGATGATGATGCTAAGTTTCTATAGTTGGTGTAGTTTTCTTCTCATATTTATGACAAGGAAGAAGATGTCGTAATTGAAAATTTCATACTTAGATAATCCCAGTTTAATTACAGAAACATAATAACATAGACATGTGACATCATAAAGCTTATAACTAAAAGAGAATAATCACCATATGCATTATAAACCTTAATAAAAATGCATGGTTAAATAATAACACATTGAAGTACTTTAACTAGCAATTCCATTATCCATAAACCATAACTATACCATATAACACATCATGTTTGTAGCTTCAAAAGAGAGCTGATAGAAACCAACTATTATAAAAGCTAAAATACATCATGATCATGATGTTCACATATGAAATCCTAAAAACATAAAGAAAAATTCCAAAAAAATCCAACTCCATCCCTAGCAAGCTCCTAACTTTTACCATCTAAATCTACATCCACACATGTAGGAAGGGTTAGAAACCTTCTATTAGAGCTAACCACCTTGGTGTACCTACAATAAGCTGATAGATGGAGTGCATTATCCACAAGAAGCCATTTCAAAATGCATAAGAATAAATATCACAAGACCATATCCAAACCATGATATCCACAAAATGTCAAGAGATAGGTAAACTAAGAATGAACTAGAATTGATCATCCATAACGACTTTTGGTTATAAGGATCTTACCTATCTTGGATGTTAGTGATCCTCCTCAAGAACTATTTGATCAACCTTACCTCTATTGGACAAATCAAACCTAGATACAAACGCATATGGATTACCCATCCTTTGTTTTGCATTGTGAAAGCTAACCAGATGGGATTCACAATTGATGTGTGCAGATAGTATTGGCTAGATAGTTCCCCCATAATTCTTTTCCAATGTCAAAACCTAAGTGCAATCAACGGTAATGCGAGTCAAGCAAGAATGCCAACCTTAGCCCTCACAATGCTTACCCATTTATATTTAGAACTGGCCACTTAATGTATGATCATAAGAAACATGGATTCTAGAGGCTAACCTAGACTTTTCACAATGCTAACCCTTTGATCTTAAACCCATCCACCATCAAGGGATAAAAAGAAACATCAAAGATAAAGTATGCTCCATAGATTAGGAGTACAACATGAGAGAAATAAGATAATCAATCTTCAAAAAATAACCATAAAAATGATATGATATAGTTGATTCTTGATGTTCTTGGATGTGTTACAAGGGGTTCAAGATGTTCCAAGGATAAAGAAGATCTATTTGAGCATGAAATGAAGTTTTAGACCTTAGTTTTTGTGGTTTTTTGACATTCATGGTAGGTAAGACATCTTCAATTTCTAGTGAGACATCTTAGGGGACTAGTAGATGTCTAGAGGTAAGATGGAAGGCATCTTGGCTTAAGCTAGGATGCCTTGGGGTTGGAGAGACATCTTGTCTAATCTTGAAACATCTTAATCTTGGTGGAGATTTCTCAACTGAGACATCTCGAAATAGAGGAGATGTCTTAGGTAAAAATAAGATGTCTTGATCATGGATGAGATGTATTTTTAGAATTCTTAGCATGTAGGAGGGATGTCTAGCAAAGGTCTAGAATATCTTGTTCAGTGGGAAACCCCCACAAAATAACTAGGAAAATGCTGAAACGAAGGAAATGATAAGTGACATAATAGGAACAAGAATTCACATCTAAAGAACAAGAATCAAAGTAGAGAAAGATCAAACCAAGACTAATATGAAACTTAAATTCACAAAATAACATGTTTACAAAACTAGTAAAATAATACATTGATTAGAACTATGAAATTCTTCAAAGATACAAAGCCTAGTTAAGTTGCAATAAACGAGTTGAACGCTAAGAGATTAGATCACTAGAAGAGAGGATGAAATCACTGATGAGTAAGAGAAATTGATGTGAGAGAGATATGGGAACTCACAATTAAATATTAGAATAAAAATTTCAACCAATATAGGAATAATGGTTTATAATGAATTATCTCCAAAAATCACATACATGATATAAGAAAAAGTTCAATAAGAGTTTGGTAAGTAATAGAAAATCTCCAGTTCACATAGAAAAAGTAATAAAAGCAAGTATTATGTAAGTTTATTAAAATATGATATTAAAATTCCATGTTCTAGTTCATAACATGCACCACGTTCCATCAACCTATTCTTAGTAAGAAATACTAAGAAATTAGTAGCATCCAAATCTAGAAGCTCAATTAAACAATATTAACAAAAGATATTAATAGATACCAACACAAGAATTTTAAAAGAGGAATATCTCAAAATGTAAAGATCATAAAAATATAAGGCAAGTTAAGTAAAGAGAAATTAAAAGATTTACAAATAGTATGAAAGACAAACATTAATGCTTTCAAGGTGGTGGGATCAAATTCTATACAAGACTCAAATCGAAAAATATTAACAAAAGTTAAAGATAATTAGGGAGTTAAAAATATGGGTTGTTATAGAAGTGATGATCAACCACTTCATTGGAGGACTAATTGAGCCCATTGGTATAGCCTTAGTATTCCTTAGCTTGGTTGAGTACAAATTAGTTTGCATTAAGATATTGATAATAGAGAGGAGTTTAAGCCTAAGGATTAGGAGGAAGCAAGGCCTTGATAAGAGGAGGGACCATTTCCTAGCTAGAACTAGAAGGTCTAAGTAGGCTAGGATATCCATAGCAAGAAAGAAACACAATGATATTTGATGTTTTACTTGTGGTCAACATGGACATGTTAGGAGTAATTGACCAAATTGTTGCAAGTGCAATAAACCTAGACATAAAAAGTGAGAGTGCTTAAACCAAGCAGTTCAATATAAGGATGGTAAGACTTTAGTACTTGATTAGAAAAATAAGGATGCATGATGAAGAGATGGGATTTATGCTTTCATAGATCAATCCATTGATGATTAGCCCAACATATTCATGGATATCATAGGTAATATTGGTGGTACCTCATTCTTGGTGTTATTTGACCATGGAGCTAGTCATTCTTTTATAGATCTTAGGGTTGTGAATTGATTACAACTTAAGAATATAGCCATATATCCTACCCTTATGGTCTAGCTAGATAATTCTCATGGAGCAATGGTTAAAGAGTTCCTATCTTTAACAAAAGTGAAGATATAGTAATATTATTGAAGTAATGAACTTATAGTGATGAATCTTGGAGAATAAGATGTGATTCTTAGAATGGATTGGTTATTTAATTATAGAGGATGTTTGGATTGTAGGAATAAGATCCACACACTTTAGTTTCCTTATGGAAAAGAAGTTAGAATTCAATTAAAAGATAGATTAAGCTCAATCTTATGATTATCAAAAAGTTCAAGAAGTTATTTAAGAAAGGTTATAGAAGTTACATGGTTTTAGTGGATGATATAATTAAGAAAGAGGTGGAATAAATTCCATGCTTTAGGAATTATTAGATATATTCATGAAGGAACTTCCCAAACTACCTCCTATTAAATACATTGAGTGTAAGATTAGACTTAGGCCTAGAACCCAATTGATTTTCAAGGAACCTCATAAGATGTCACTTGTGGAGTTGGTTGAACTTAATATATAGATTTAGGAATTAATGCATAAAGGTATAATTTTACCAAGTGTTTTACCTTGGGATACTACAATGTTTTTTGTTAAGAAGAAGGATGAAAACTTGAGGTTATGCATTGATTATAGACAACTGAATTAGGTGATATTTAGGGATTAGTATTTTCTACCTATGATTGATGATCTATTTGACTAGTTGAGAGAAGCTAAGGTACTTTTTAAAATAAATGAAAAGTATAAATATCACCAAGTTAGGATAAAAGAAGAGGATGTACCTATGAAAACTTTTAGAATGAGATAGGAATATTATGAGTTCTTAGTCATGCTTTTTAGACTTCCTAATATTCCAATAGTTTTCATGCATTTAATGAATAGCGTACTATATTCTTAGATTAATTTATTATTATCTTTATTAATAAAAATTTAGTTTACTGTAAGAATGAGGATGAGCTTAAGAAATACTTAAGAAAATTACTATAAATTTGAAGAGAATAACCCTTTTTTCATGCTTCTAAGTATGTATTTTGAAAGAAAGAAATATACTTTCTTGATCATGTGGTATTATAAGTAAGAATAGTGGTGGATCTTTCTAAGGTAAAAATGATTAAGAATTGGACCATTTCAACCTTGTTGAGTGAGAAGCTTCTTACATTTGACTAGATACTACCAGAGGTTTATGAAGGACTTCTTTAAGGTAGCAATAACTCTTCATCAATTGCTAAAGAAAGATTACATTTTATTGAAGTGATAAATGCTAAAAAGCTTTTAAGGAGTTAAAATAAGAGATTAATAACAATACTTATACTAGTCTTACCAACTATTATAAAGCCTTATAATATCTATATAGATGCTTTTGGAAAAGAATTTGAAGGAATTCTTATGTAAGAAGGAAAGGAGGTAGCTTATGCTTCTAGATAGTTGAAACTTCATAAGACTAGGTATCCAACACATGATATGGAACTTGGTGTCATAGTGTTTGTTCTTAAGATTTAAAGGCACTACTTATATTATGAGCATTAACACTTTAAACAAACAAACCATAAGAGTTTACAATATGTGATGAACTAGCATTAAAGTTTGATTTTACATCTCTAGGATAACTCTAATTACTCAAGAATCTTAGTCTATAAGATAACTTAACATATAGTTTGTTATTTTAAAATTTATAATTCTCAAACATGCACATACATCATTCTATTTGGTCGCATTAAGTACATCTTATGATACATGCAAATCTCTCCTAGCCTTATTTCATACACTACTAGTTCATTATGAACTTAGATTAGCTCATCTTTATAAATTATTAATATAGACATGAATATAAATATACTAGGTACTATAATTTAGCTTATAAATCATTATTTCATTTACTTTTCAATGTAACCTTTTGGATAACCTTCTCTTCTTATTTAAGAAATTAAATCATTTTTAAATAGAGTCTTCACTACTTATACTCATGATTCACTTCTTTTACCTTTTGATTGTGGTGTTTGGATGCTAGTTATGAATCTTATGCTTCGTAATATCTTCTTATACTTCATATTTCTAAGTTTTTAATTGCTTTAACTTTATTATTTGTGTGTGTCATGACTTTCATATATCTTAGGCTTATATTCTTATTATTTCTTAGTATTCTTCTTATATTGATCCATTTATTCTTACTGTATTTTCATTTTTTGCATACATTGTAACTTGGTTTCTAGGTTGCTCATATTTTATAGGTAGGTTGTGATGGTTCCTATGTTATGAGTCATACCTTTTCATTATAAAATGGTTATGAATGATCTATAAGGATTATGAAACTAATGATTGTATATTTTTGACAAATATGGTTTAACACTCTCTTTTAAGCATTAGTTTCATAACTTCATTTTTTATTTTCTTACAAAGTTGATAAGTGATAATATAAATTTTATGAGTGTATAATACTTTATTAAAACATCATAAAAAATTCATGTTTGTAACCTTCATTCCATAACTTGGGGCAAGATTTCATTGTAAATGTAAGATTTATAGTCCAAAAGCTACAATCTTGCATACTTTGGCTTTTGGGGCTGAAAAAATGCCTTAAAAGTCACTACTGCCTCACTTCCCAAGTAGAAAAAAGTACCTCATGTATATATCTAGGCTTGGGAAGGCTAAAAATGCCTTTATAATGGACAAAATTGATGTTTTTATGGGTTTTTATAAGGGTATAGCATCCCCCCTCGGGCTGGTGTAGATGAAGTTGATGGGATTTGTCATTTCCAACCTAGTGTAGTCACCACAAAGACCTAGGACCAAGACCCAATGAAGATGCAGCTTTGGAATTGTTGGGATTCTTCCATTCCTAGTTTCCCAACTCGAGTGTAAGCACCCCAAGTTTTCAAGGGGATTATAGTAGCAACAAGAGTTGATACTATAGTAGACATGGTACTATAGTAGACATGGTTCTATAGTAGATAGGAATGTCTATTCCATTCCAGGAGATGACAGTGGCCAACATGGTCACTACTAAGTCTTCAATGGCTAACGTAGACAACATTTTTCACTAGGCATAACATTTTCCAATCGGTTCCACCATTTCCGTAGTTTTCAACTTTCCTGACATTTTCCATAATTTTTTGCATTCCCAAAAACCTCAGCATAGTCCAACAAAGCTAACATAGTGAGGATGGTGCCAGCATAGTCACAAAAGTTTGTTTACTATTTTTAGTAAATGAATGGATTTTGTGGTTGCGGTATGTACTAGACTTACTATAAATGGTAACTACACTGAAATATGATGACTGTTACACTTGCAAATTGATACCAATTTGTTAGCAATCATGATAGTGGTGTACAGATCCAAAAATATTCAAATCCACTCTATAAAAATCCAACATAGATACTTTATTTTGGTTCAAATTTAAAAGATAATAGCAATTTTTGCAATCTTAAAACCAAAAATCTTTTGCAATCACCTATATGCTTTGTCAGCAATACTGGTACTACACTAGGCACAAAGACTCCCACGTATTGCCATTGCACTGAAAGTGAAGCACTATTTCTATAACCATGTTGTTGATCCTGGTGAAAACCAATGAGGGGTTATTGAAAATGAGAGTTGGAAAGAATCCAGATCATGGAGTTGACGTGGAACACAATCTTCCTTCTCCAATAAGCTTCAAGCTTCTGCAAGAAACTTCTTTTTCTTTGGCATAAAATTTGTACTTTGTGAACCTTATTCTTTATTTTTTGTTTAAATAAAGTTATAGTTTCATGTTGTGCAAATTTTAGTTTATGTTTTTATTTTTGTACTTGTTTTCATCCTAGATCTACAACTTCAACTTCATTTTCATTTTCTTCTACATTTATGTTGTCACTACCATTTTTGTTTACACTTTTGTAAGTCCTTGGGTGATCAGCTAGACTATCCAAGGCACCTTGAATCCAACTTTTAAATGCCCTTGAAATTCAAGGTTAAAGCTATTTTGGTGCTTGGAAATTTTTTGGTTTCTATTCTAGCAACTAAAATTTCTAGCTCCAACATTTACGATGGCTAGTCATAAAGAGTTATACATTCGTAAGAATTGATAAAATTACTCTCTTTTAATCATAATTTCATCAAAACAACAAATGATATTGTGCTTTTTACAAACATTAGGAACTATAAAATTTATTAATTTTCTAGGCAATGGTACATCACAATGTGTTAATTTGAAAAATTGAAAAAGGTGGATTTTGTTTTAGCAATAAGAGAGGATAGAGGTGTAGATTATGATTCAATAACTTGGGATTGATCTTTAATTGATACAATAGTAGGTGATGGTAATGGAGAGCATTATTCTATGGTATGTTGAGTAAGTTAAATAATATTAACATCCATAAATGTCTCTAGAGTAGGTAGTGAGAATACTGTTGGCTTTTGATTCTTCATGGATTTCTTAGGTAACTTCATCTCCCTTTGTAAATGTGCAATTTTCTCTTCATAAACAATAGCTTCATCTTCTTTTAAACTTATTTTTATATAATATTATTTTGCAAATGTGTTTGCTACATGTGTTTATTTTTTGGCTAATTGGATATTGACATGTAGTGCTTGATACTTGTCTATAAGTTTATGGTTTGTGCTACAAATGTATTTCACTTCTTACTTTAGTTGATAGTTTCTATCTTTAACCTATTCTATTTTTTTTGTGCTTATTCTTCATCTTTGTAACTTCTTCCATAATAGATAAAGATTCTTATTCTTGCTCTAGTAGTAATTTGGGCCTAATATATGCATTATACTGCTACATAGTTTATGTAAAAGTCTGGAAATCTTTCTTCATTTTCTCATACTTGTTGATTTGAGTTTTCAATATAGTATTGTAGTATTTCTTTTCCTTTTCAATAATTAATAACTTCATAATTGCACTTGTAATTTTATCATCATTATAATCTTCAACTTGCTTGAATGCTATGTAATGGAACATGGAATTCACATATAAATATACTCTTGTTCTTACGAGCTCATAATCATTGAAAATATTTTATTTCCTAGAGTCTAGGAAATATTATACTCTTATCTTGATTGTAGCATTTGCATTCGTGCTCCACTACTTGGCTAGCTCTTCCTAAAGACTCTTATTATTATTCCATTCATAAGAGTAAGGGATCATTATATAGCATAGATAAATTTATGCTTCTCTATTAACTAACAAACATTGGTAGACACTAAGTTGATATAGGTCATTAAGATGTGTATTACCTTAGTCATTGTTATGACTTTCTTATTTTTCATTAAGTTAGCAACACTAGGAATATCCATGGTTATAAATAACTTAAGATCTATCTTGTCAGCATAATTATAAGAAGGGACAAGAAAGAATTCATTACCAACTTGTTCCTTTCCTTTATGAAATGTTATGTCCTTTTCCATCTCTACTGTGTTCTTATGAATAACAACTATAGCTGTGGGCTTCTTTGATGAGTCCTCACTTGATGGAGTATTGAGCATGAAAACTTGGATGTTCTCTTTGTACCCATTCTATGACTTGTTATTATTATGTAGTGCTTTCTTTTGTGATTATGATTGAGCTTTCATGAATCATTATCTTCATCTTATTGTTTGGAATTGTAATCTTCTTCTTTGCTAGCAAGAAAAGAATTACCGTATGCATTGGTAATTACAAAGTAATTCATTATTGTAAAATTTCTTTACCAATAGCATAAGAAGTTTTCTAAAATAAAATTTTTAGATCTAACTCTTTTTGAGTTTAAGGATTAAGAAGTTAGAAGAGGGATTGAATAAGTTCTAGCCAATAAGACCTAATTTTTACACAATAGACATACATGCTTCTATAACTTGTGTACATCCACACTTGGAGGATAAAATCCTTGCATACCTCTAGACTTTGTTGCTTAAAAAATGTGATTTGAAGGATACTACAATCTTTACAAAATATTAAGCTTTACTAGGGGCATTTTCTCTTAGAAACATACCCAATCCATTAAGGTCCCAACATGCTCAAAAGATGTCTTCTCTCAAGAAGCACATCCAACCCCTTTGGGTTTATAATAGAACATAGAAAGATCAAGGAAGAAAATAAACTAAGCTTTAAATTCCTTGCTTTTTGACTTACAATATAATAACTAACATAACAAATGATAAAGAAATGAAGTACAAAATTTTCCAAAGATATATACAATGATATATTTATTACAATAGAAGATAGAAAGATCAAGGAAGAAAATAAACTAAGCTTTAAATTCCTTACTTTTTGACTTAACAATAGAACAAATAAGATAACAAATGATAAAGAAATGAAGTACAAAATTTTCTAATGATATATACAATGATTACTTTATTACATGAATAGTGCTTGTACTTTTCTAATTGGGATCCCTTTCTTTTATAGCCTTGTCATCTCCATTTGTCTATTGAAATTTGTATGATGGCTAGAAACAATTAGTTGAGCCATATTCTATGAGCTTGAGATGTCTTATTGTATTTTCCATCTTCTAGGAGAGATGTCTTGGGTGAGACATCTTAGCTTGATCTAAGATGTCTTGGCTGAGATCTCTTTGTTGAGACTAGAGACATATCATGTTTTATGGAGATGTCTTGCATGAGATCAGAGCTTCTTAGTAGAGATATCTCACAACATTATGATACATCTTGTTAGTTTCTAAGAAATATTCTTTAGGATATGAGATGTCTTGCATCCTTATGATTTTCTTCAATTATTTACATTTTGTTAGTCTCTAATAAATCTTATTTTGGATATGAGATGACTTGCATCCTTGTGATTTTCTTTAATTCTTTACATCTTCTTATTGGAATTTAGTATTTTTGCTTGTAAATTCATGCTCTTGCCTTGGTCTCTTTAATATGCTTTATTTACTTTCCTTAGTTTTGCAAGATTTTACAAGCACACTAACAAATGTTCCATTTTTCAAGGTTTTGACATACCAAAAGGTCAACAATCTCCTCCTTTTGTGATGATATCCAAAAATTAAGAAATGGATTAGCATAAAAATGAACATATATATAATTAGCCATGCTTAGATAAAATAGTAAATTTCCTATAACAACAAGGATGGGAAAGGAAGATGGATTAAAAGTTAGCACTCACTCATTCATTAGTAATGATTTCTAGAACTAACAAGAATAAGTCACATTAAATATCTACCCAAATTTTTGTTCATAACTATCCATATTCTCATAATAGATGCTTGAACATGAATATCTACAAAATCATTTACACCATATAATCTAAGTCATGTAATAGTCATGTGATCTCCACATAATACAAACACTGAACACTAGAAATATGACATAGACAATAAAGCTACTTGTCATCAAACATTATGATTAAATAGAGTCATAAAACATAAAAGCATCCTCCTTTTTGGATAGCACCAAAAATAAAATTACCATCAACCTATTAACAATTGACCTTAGTTTCATTATGAGAATTGAATGCGTCATGAATAGGCTTGTAGATTCCTTATCATCCCTACTGGCAGTGGAGCAGGAGATCTACTGAATGTGATCATCATCATCATAAAAAAATCTACCTAAAAGATAGAGGATGAAGAAGGACTATCATGAGATGAATCTTGCCTAGAGGATGATGGAATAGCTCTACGCTAATAAGTTTTGGAAACAACCTTTTTCCATTATGTTGTTATACTAAAAATGCTATCCATGTCCTGCTGCTCAAAAGAATATGATGCATCATCATTCTAGAATCATTTAGAAGGTGTTGCACAAGACTCCCCCTACAAAAATGCATCTAGTACTAGCTACTTAGTGTGAGGGATGAGCTCCTCCTAGTCATATGTTGGTGTTCTTGCTAGTTATTTTGAATCTAATGCCTTTTCTGAATCATAGGCTCAAGATGGCTAGGCTACTATAGGTTCTAGCTCTTCTTCACTTTCCATCCAATGAGGAATCTCAACCTTCTCAAATTCAAGATAACTTTGAGGAGGTGAAATAACTACCAAATCCATTATCTTACAAATGTAATAGATATTTCTCCCTATCTTTCTCATGGTTTTGACAATGGAGTATAAGACCTTCTTTAAGGAAGATCCTACTCGAGTACTAACTAACTTGAACAATATAAGTTGAGCTAAAGCTTGTGGTGAAGAAGGTTTCTTTGGTGCCTACCTTCTACATGCCTCAAATGATGGAGGAGCCATGAATTCTATATGATTTATACTCCTCTTCTTAGAGTGCTTAGCAAAACTCATTTTCCCTTTTAGAATGGGAAGGTTTGAAATAATAACACTTTCCTGATGGACAATTAGACTAATGAGAAGAGGATGTTAAAAGATGCATTCCTAGATGTACATGTCAAGAATATCCCTGCAAATAGTTTTTCCTAAATCTAGTGGCTATCTTGTTAGTAAATAATATAACATAAATGCCTATGGTGGGAGTAGATAATTGTAACTATCTTCTTTGACTATGATGTTATACATTACAATAAGAGAAAGAAAAGAGACATTCTAAGATATTTGATGTTGATATACTATGCCATCTCTTAGAGAAAATGAGCTACCAAAGATTGCATCACAACATTCATCATATTTAATAGGAATGATACCATTTGTGAAAATATCATCAATAGTGTGAACTACAACCCTATGAATATCAACACTAGAAATTCCAAGTAAATCATTGATAATTTGAGGAGACACTTGGAAAATAACTTCCCATCCCTCATGGAAGTAAAAACCCCAATAGAAGTAATGGTAACAATATAATATTACCAAAAAACTCATGAACTAATACTTTAGGAATACACAAACTCATAGATTTAATCATTGCCCATCCTAGGATCTCAAAATATGATAGTCATGCCTATTGATAATGCTAATGGAAATTTAGATTTCATTTAGATATAATAGATACAAAAGGATTTTTCTCAAAATTATTTTGAGAATTTGTGGATTAGAATTGAGGAATATATAAACTGGATTTGCTTGTTGATACTCCTTTAGTACCCTTGGATTTTTGTGGTTTGAAGTTCCTATCTTCTTGTGAGCCATGGAAACCAAGCCAAATAAAATGTAGGTTCAGTAGGAAGGAAGCATTATTTTTTTGGGAAAGGACATATTTGGTAAAAAAAAAAATAGTAATGATAAGTAAAAAATTTGATTTATAGAAAGATTTCTTGGAAGGATTTTCAAGTACACTTGAGATGTCTTAAGAAGAAATGAGATGTCTTGCTGAAACCAATGATAAAATAGTTAAGACATCTTGCCTTTGGTTGAGATGTCTTAGCAAAGATACGTTGGTAGAGATGTCTTTAGTGAAATGTTTCCTAAAAATAATGAGACATCTTGACTAAACTCTAAAAGTTTTGCTTAGGGCTCTTGTGATATAGAGATGGAAAGGTAAAACTAACTATGAAAAAATAGGAGGTTTTGGATAATGTTGACAAGAATGATTAAGTTGTTTTAACTAAGAATAACCAAAAGTGGAAGATAAAATTTTACATATACTATGTTTACATCATATAAAAAAATATCCATATACTTTGTGATGCAAGACAACTAATAAATACAATTCTAGTCATACTTATCAAAACTTACCTTGCTTCCTCTAGGCTACCTTCTTTAGTAAGTTTATAATTAGATCTCTTGTGTAGAGTCCCTCCCTTATTTTTTTTTGATGTTCACCTCTTTTGACACCAAGATACTTGTTTATATTTATTTCCTCATCCAAATTAGATATTTTATGATTGTATTCTGTATCTTCATTATTATAGTGAAGAGAGATAGGTTCACTTATTTCCTTCTTATGCTTCTTAGGTCTCCACACCTATTTAACCTATAAGACATGGTTTCTACTCTTCTTTTGATAAGACCATATGGTTTAATCATAACACCTTAATCCTATGTAATAATGTCATTGTATATAACCAAATTTTTCCAAGTAATAGCACATAGTTTTTCTTGTTCATGTTGGTTGTTCAAACTTGGGTGTGTACCTCCATTTAGATGAAATACTTATGGATGTATCACCATGAGAATAATTTTTCATTCCTCTTTTATTATTATGATCTCTCTTTTATCTTTGCATAACATGCAACATCTTCTTATCTTCAGTATACTTTTTATTACTAGGTCTTATTCCTACTAATTCCTTACTTATCTACTCATAAGATAGGATTAGATTTTGAATCTTAGCCTTTAGGTATGAGTTTTCCCCTTTTAGAGTGGAGCATTCAATATTAATTTCAATTATTTCTACTTTTTTCCTATGTAAGTCTTTTTTATTTTAATACACATATTTTGAAAAGAAATAATTTCATTACACAACATGTTATATCTTTCCTCAATTGTACCTTCAGATTCTTCAAATTCCTTAATGGAATATTCACATGCAAGAGCCATGAAAATAAGATGAGAATTCATTGAAGAATCATTGGTTTTTTCTATACTATATTAATCATCCTAGCTAGTATAGAGATTTTTAGTCTTCTTTTCCTCTTGAATGGACTTCTTCTTTAGTAACCTTCTAGCACTAGGATATCTGAAGGCCACATGGCCTCTTCTAATACATATCCAACATTCTATAGAAGAGATATCAAGATTTTAACTTCCAGTTTGCTCACCTCTTTCTTTGCCCTTTCTATTTTATTGTTGAAGCTCTTAGCTTTGCTAGTCAAAATTATTTTTCTATTCTTGTTAGAAGAGTTGGTTCATCATCACTATTTGCATCATAATCAAATAGCTCCTTTTCTTTTAAAGAACTGTTAAGTGCTATGGATGTTTCTTTGATAGCACCTTCACTAATGAGATTCATTTCATATGCTACAAGTGCACTTTATAATTCTTCAAATTTGAGAATGGAAAAATCTCTAATTTCTTCCATGGTCGTGATTTTAGGTATAAATTTAGGAAGTAGAGTTCTAAAAATTTTCATGATAACTTCACTATTAGATAACTCTTTCTTGGTACCTATAATAGCCACTACTATATCTTTAGCCTTAGAAAAATAATCTTTGATTCTTTCATCTTTATTTATTTGCAACTTGTCATATTTAAATTGCAAGACTAAGAGTTTAAATTGATTCACAACTGAGGATCCCTCATAGGTGGCTTCTAAAACCTTTCAAATTTCTTTAGCAGTTTTACATTCAACAATTCTCTTAAATTCAAGTTTACTATAAGCATAGTAGAAATAGTTGTTAGCCTTTAAATTAGACATTACTTTATTTTTATCATCATCATACCACTTACCTCTTGGTAGTGTAGTGTCTATTGAGCTATTGATGGGATGAGTATATCCTTCCATGATGGACTAACATACTTCAAATTCCATGGATTCAAAGAGTCCTTGCATTCATGCTTTCTAGTATGTGAAGTTGATCCCATTAAATATAGGTAACTTACTGTAATATTTTCCTTTCATAGCCCATCTATGAGTTGTTACACTAAATTTGGAAGTATCTTGTTCTAATACCCCTTAAGGATCAAGAGCTTAGAAGGAGATTTGAATAAGTTCTAGCCAATAAAATCTAATTTTTTCACAATAAATATACATGGCTCTCTAATCTAGGTATGTCCACACTTGGAAAGTAGAATCCTTATACATCTTTGAACTTTATTTTTTTTTATTAAATGTGGTTTTAAGGATACAACAACCTTTACAAAATCTTGAGCTCCACTAGGGATGTTTTCATTTCAAAACATACCCAACCCATTAATGTTCCAACAAGCTTAAAAGATGTCTTCTCTTAATAAGCACATCCAATCCCTTAGGGATTACAATATGGAATAGAAAGATCAAGGAAGAAAATGAACTAAGCTTTAGATTCTTTACTTTTTGGCTCAAAAATACAATTAAGAACATAATAAATGATAAAGAAATGAAGTACAAAATTTTTCAAAGATGTATACAATGGTTACTTAATTACATGAACAATGTTTGTACTTTCCTAATTGGGATATCTCTCTTTAATAGTGTTGTCATCTCCATTTGTTCATTGGAATTTATACAATGGTTATAAATGGCTAGTTGAGATATTTTTTATGAGCTTGAGACATTTTACTATATTTTCCATCTTGTAGAAGAGATGTTTTATTTATTATGAGACATCTTGGGTGAGATGCCTTGGCTAGGACGTCTTGACAATAGTAGAGACATCTCTTATTTTGTAAAGATGTCTTACTTGAGATCAGAGCTTCTTAGCAGAGACATCTTATAATAGTGTGAGATGTCTTTTTAATCTCTAAGATGTTTCCTTTGTGATATGAGATGTCTTGCATCCTTGTGATTTTCTCGAATTCTTTGCATCTTCTTTAGTATTCCAATTTGTCAATTCATCCTCTTGTCTTGGTCTCTTTAATATGATTTATTTACTTTTCTTAGACCTACAAGATATTACAAATAGACTAACAAATTCTTCATTTTTTTAATGTTTTGACATACCAAAAGGTCAACAAAGCTTTGTAGTACATGATGAAACTTACGCATTATGAATCTTTCCCAAATGTACTTTAGTTTCTAGGCTTGAATATAGAAAATATTCTTAAGAACACTCCACTCGATAATTGTATGATGATTGGAATAGTCTATCTAGTTATAAATTTTATGTATAGATCTTATAAATTCTTCCAATAGCTTAATATTAATCCAAATACTTATAAGAAAATCTTGTAAACATTATTGACATAAAAAGAAAGATATTAGGACTTCATGATTAATGGTATGCATATCCAAAAATGGCATCTAAACATTCTTATTCTTGCTAATAAATCTAATAACTTCTTCACTTTTGGGAATGCATATAGACTTACCTTGATAGAAGATTGTAATTATGCCATCAGAGTAAGTCTTCAATGATTTATTTAATTCTTCATTTATCATATGTTTGGATGCTATAATTTTAAAATTTTTGTAACCATCCATGTCAACCTCTACTAATTGTATATACACTACTAGCTTGACTAGAGTAGGATCACTCTAATTTGCTTTAACCCTTTGAGACACACCAAATCTCAAACATATATAAGATAATTTAATTGCTAGAAAATAAGAAAGCTAGCTATATTTTATTAAATTTAAAATAAAATTATAATACAATATATCCACAAACCCATAGAACATCACACCAAAACACTTACACACTCAATGATATTGTAGAGAAGTAGGCTTTAAAATCACATAATGTTGATCTCAATGAAAGAATTAATCAACATACATCTCTTTCCTCTCACACAAGATAGGCATGCAATAATTAGGATCCCACAAAATGACCAATACACATACAATTAAAAACCAACTACTTATAACTTTGAAAAACCCCACATTTATCACCAGATAAAGCTAACACATAACTACAAAATTTGGAAAATCTTTCCCATGCTCAACTTGAAGATTCTTGACTATTTTCCATCTTGAACATGCTACCACAAAATGTTTTTCATAAGTAAAAGGCATCTTTGGGATTTGAGAGTTGTCTTTCTAAGTTTTAGCAGCTTGTAGGAAAAATGTCTTTAGTACCTAAAAGATGTCTTTTTGACTTTCAACACCTTGCAAGTAAGATGTCTTTGATGCTTGAAAGACATCTTTCTATGTCCTAGTAACTTGCAAGAAAGATGTATTTTACTTTTAAAAGATGTCTTTGGGAGTACAAAAGACATGTTTCACAAATGAAAGGCTTCTTCACCAATAAAAAACTTCTTTTGCATTTCTCCATCTCACTTTTCCTTTAGTATAGATTAACAACAAGGTTTAAAAGAAGTGTCCCTATACCATCCACATCAAATTTAAATAATTTGAGCTAAGTATAATGTTACATTTGGAATTGAGCTTGTTACATAGTAGAGTCATTGATGGTAATACAAATGCTTCCTTATTAGCTATAATTACATCGAGATTGAATTTCTTATTTATATTGATTTTGTATAGATAAGTAAAACAACTCTAGATTAATCATAATTAGCATGAATTAATCCCAAAATTATCACATAATGAAAATATTGACTATTATTGCTTAGAAACCCTTACTTCAAATTGCTCATATACTTCTTGAATCAGAAATTAGAAATTTTGATATTTTTGTATTGGTTATTTATGATTTCTAATGTAATTATAGAGCAATTAAGATTTTATGGTAGTGGAACTTCATAACAAAATGAGCTATTATGAAACATTCTTCTCCTTTTATTCCATATTCTTCCTTATTCATAGTTATAAAATTATTAAGTTAAGTTTTATAGTAACTTAGTTATTTATTCCAATTATTATGAAGCACATGTTTTGTGTTAGATAGCCTGGGATAATAGGGCTTCAAGAATTTGTTCCATTTGGGCTTATGGAACTAAGACTTATTCGTAAGCCTTAGGTATGCACCATGTGATTTTTGGTCTTATTCATGGTTCTTGGCCTATTGTGGTCTTTTGTCATTTAACTTTTGTTAGAGTCATTTTTCTTCTTTAGGTAATGTAGGATTTCATCTATCTTGTCTTGAATATATATGAGTATATAGGTAATATATTTCATATGATGCTCAAGAAGTGGATGGTACATGTTGGCTCTATTTTGATTATTCAACATTGTAGGATTTTTTAACATTTTTTGTAGCATCATTTTTAGAAGCTTTATCTATTCATAAATAGATTTCATGTTTTTTAGTTTTACTCTCTCTACAAATTTGGCTTTCTTACTTTCTTACGATATTCAATGCATCATCCTATATTTTATTTCATATGATTCTACTTCATTATATAATGCTAATTTACTAATTGCCATAGGTAAACCATCTCATACATATAAATTGTTGCACTCTTTTAAGAACTCATAATTGTTTAATCGCATAGATAACCTTCATGCTCTAATACTATGTTAGATTTTTGTTTTATGCTTCTTAAATAATTCTAATTATTGAAGAGTCTTAATCTATAAGACAACTCAACATACAGTTTTTCATTTTAATAAATTTGTAATTTTGAAACATGCACATAAATGATTTTGCTGAGTCACATCATATTACATTAACTGCTCCTAGCCTTGCTTCATACATAGCTAACTTATTACAAAC
The DNA here is from genome assembly GCA_015680685.1 of Gnetum montanum. Classification (NCBI taxonomy): domain Eukaryota; kingdom Viridiplantae; phylum Streptophyta; class Gnetopsida; order Gnetales; family Gnetaceae; genus Gnetum; species Gnetum montanum. The sequence continues at coordinate 127,345 of MNCI01016782.1, read as the reverse complement.
TTAGCTTATCTCATTTTAAAAATCATTTATATGGATATGGATATGTTGGCCACTTTGATCTAGCTTACAAATCATTGTCATGATTTACTTTCCAATGTAATCTTTTGGATGATCTTCTATCCTTATTTAAGAAAGTAGATCAGGTTATAATTGGAAATAATTAAATCTTCTCTTCTTATTTAAGAAACTAAATCCTTCTCCTTATAAAGTCTTCACTACTTCTTACACTTACGAGTCACTTCTTTAACCTTTTGATTATGGTGCTTGGATGCTAATTATGAATCCCATGCTTCATAACATCTTCTTGTACTTCTTCATGTTTCTAAGTACTTGATTACTTTAACTTTATTATTTGTATATGTCATGACATCCATATATCTTAGAATTCTATTCTTATTATTTCTTAGTGTTCTTATTTTATTAATCCATTTATTCTCACTCTATCTCCATTTTTGCACATATCATAACTTAGGTCCTAGATTGCTCATATTTTTTAGGTAGGTTTTGATGTTTTCTTGTGGAGTGAAAATTACATATTTTTATTAAAAAATGATTATGAATGACCTAGATATATTACAAAACTAATTATTATATGATTTTGACTCATATAGTTTAACAACTAGAGCAATTTCACTTCACAATTAAATCACCTTCAATGCACTAAGCCCAGATATTATGAAAAGAAAAAATTATTTTCTAGAAAATAAGAAAACTAGCTAACTTCAATTAAAATTATTAGAAGATTACATTAGGGTTCACAAAACCCACAAACATCCATAAGCCTATCACATCCATAAGCACACAATGGTTGTTGTCAATCTAAGACATAACCAAGAGAAATCTCTCCAATGACTTGGGACTAAGATCTCAACTTAAAAGTGAGCTATGAGAGAATAGAACACATAGATCAACACACCACAAGCTAATCTTGGAGCTGCACTCACCTATTGCACTCACCTAATCTCTCTTGCCTAGGTCTTCTTGCATACCAACTTCCCTCCTCCCTTCTGATGGATGAAGGCATACATAATTATAAAGATCCAAAATGCCAGGAATCTTTCTATTTGCCTCCCTAGATGTTTTTCAAAAATATTTGGAGTCTTTTGGATATTTCTAAATCCAAATGCCATGTCAAATATTTTCTTCTTTGCTAAGATAGATGTCTCTTATTTCATGTAGACGTCTCCTATAAGAGCTCTGTTCTCAGGAGAGATGTCTACTATTTTTGGGAGATGTCTTCTCTAGACTAGAGATGTCTACACTTTAGGGGAGACACATCTCTGAGGATATGTCTTCTATGAAAGCCCTGCTCTCGAGAGAGATGTCTACTATTTTTGGTAGATGTCTTCTATGGATTGGAGACATCTATACTTTAGGAGAGATGTCTCTAGAAAGATATCTATCTTTTTAGGGAGATGTATATCCTAAAGGTTCCAAAAATAAAAATGCTTCTTTTGATGTTGGAAGTCTCCAGATGCCTCCCAAAAAGTCCCCATAGATCCTAGAACCTCCTAAACTCATCAAAATAAGCCAAAAACACTTCCAAACATGCTAAAACATCCAAGAATTTTCATCATAAAATTCAACACAAAAAATGGATGCATGCATCCAAGTCTTCTCCAAGCATGAAACTTGCAAAAAAAAAAAAAACTTATAGGATAAGCACAAGCGAATCAAAAGAGGTGTTCCTACAACAGCCCTCTCATCCTTCAAAAAGTGAACTCATGTGAACAAGGAAGTAGGGATAGAAGTGATCCCCCACTCAAAAAATTTGATCTCATGGATCCATACAACATCATCAGTGGATTGATCCTTCCAGTGGATCAAATATTCATGCTTCTTGACTCCTTGAGTGCTAAAAGCTTTCCTCTACTTGAGTATGATTGCCTTCTTCTATATTGAAGGCTTTGATTGATCAATAGTCCCCTTCAACTCATTGATGCTTCTTTGTATGGTCTTCTCATGAACTGGCCCATGATAGTACACAAGATCTAAAACATCAAACATAAAAGACATACCAACATTGTTTGGTAAATTAATCTCAAAAGCATTATCATTAATTTTAGCATTGATTTTAAAAGGCCTAATGTTCTTAGGTTTTAATATGAAGAAGTTAACACCTCTCCATGTCTTCTTCTTCAAATGCATCGAAACCAAATTACCAACAATAAAATAGACTTCTGCTTGCCCTCATTCCTCTTGAGAACTCTCTTTTCAAGGTTCTTTTCAATATTTGACTTTACTTCTGCATGGAGATCCCTTATCTCTTACACAAAATCAACACTAAGTTGAGCTTCACCATCAAAGCTCATCAAAGTGTCCACCATTGATGAAGTGTCATTAAGTCGATGCATCGACGAGGCCGCGTATACATGGCTGCGTCGACGGGGCCCCGTTTACGTAGCCACCTATCCCAGCCTATAAATAAGAGGGCCCTCTGGCTCATTTAGAAATCCTTTTGTCATTTGTAGCTAGACTCTTTCAGTTTGTTTCCATATGAGTTAGATTATTTTCCTAGTGCATGCTTGCAGTGTGATGCTTGTAATTGTACGACACCTTTATTCAAGTGTGACGTACTTGGACGTGCACATGACCAGAAATAAAGATCGAGATTACTTCATCATTGCAGCATTCACTTAGATTTAATTTTTTAATTTAATTGTTAATTATTTTTGTTATTTATTGCTTTCTTAGTTAATATTTATTTATCATCATTTACTATTCCTGTTGTTAAATGTGGAATGAGTACGACTTAATCACGAGCATTTAAGTGTGACTACTTGGTAACCCAGCAGCGTACCTAGGATCTACGCTTGGTGATCCCAGTGGTAGTCATGCACGAGGTCCAAGATGTGTACGGATGATTAAGGAACAAATACTCATCACACTTAGGCTAGCTTAGACTCATTTCCTATTACTCATTAGTTTAATCAATATTATCTTCCATTGTCTCTAGGATTAGCATTAGTTTAGGATAACATCATACGCCTTACTCTGGACTGAATCATACGTGACAAAGCAATACTAGTCTAGGTGGGAAGACAGTGAACTGCGATCAATGTGTAACTATCTAGATACCACAACTAGCTTGTCTGTGGAGTTCAACCGAATCGTGTGTGAATGCTTGTATTTGTATGGCTAAGTGTAGGGGTACCTCGCCGCTCATCATTGGCACCGTTGCCTGGGACGGTGCTAGTTATCTAGATTAGTTACATCATACAAGATCGCTGTAACAAAGCCTTGATGATATATCTTTCAGAAAAATAATAAAATTAATTGTAATTAAATCACACAAAAATTTACAACCATGTCTCTCCTACAAGAATATAATAATGCCACATCTAGTGAGACAATTCATTGGAGAACCAACGAATATTATAACAATGAAGATTGGAGTACACAACCCGAGGTTGGGGTTTCTTATAAACATAAACAAAGACAACATTGTCCCAAGGCATGAAAGCATAACATACCTAGTGACGATGAACCCCTATTGGCCACTACAAGCTTAAAAAAAATACAGGAGGCTATTCGAATAGCCCGCAGGCATCGTAAGGAAAGTTGTCTACCTGTGCTTGATTTAAAGAACTTTCCCAAGTTTTCAGGAGGCTATGATTCAGATCCGCAACAACATTTACAAGCCTTCTATGATGCCTATACATGGAACAATATTGATAATGGGTGGAAAAAGCTTAAGCTCTTTCCTTTGACACTCGTTGGCCAAGCAAAAGTATGGTATAGGTCATTAAAACCAAAGTCAATTCGACATTGACCAACAATGGTAGAAATTTTCAATGAAAGATATCAAACCTATGTGAGAGTGTCAACCTTGAGGAGACAAATCCAAGAATGGAAAAAAGCACAATGTGAACCCTTGGACATGGCCTTAGAAAGATATTATGCACTATTAAACAACTACCTAGGCCATGGGTTCTCCGAGGAGAGGCTAATGTACCATATCATGGATGGGCTCCATAATGAAACAAAGGAAACCTTAGGGATGTATGCCCAAGGAAAAATATACAAACTACAAACCCATCAAGTATAAGAGCTTATTAAGTGGGTAGCAAAAGAAGAAGGAGAATTGACTAGATGGGAGAGTGTTGGAAAACATCAACGGGACCAAAATCTCAACTTAACAAAGGTCCATGATCATAAAAAGGAGAAATCAACCAATCACAAGGAGAAAGAATCATCTTTTCCAATGCGAAAAACATTAGAGGAAGCTGAGAAAAAGATCAATAAGATGTTGGAATGGATGTATCAAAAGTGTGGAGAATTTATCAACAATATTGGAGATAGAGTTTTGACAATCCAAGAAGCAGGACAAAACATTAGACACTCAGAAAGAAAGAATGAAGGAAATAAGAGCTCAACTGCCAATCATACGTATGAATGCAACATATGCCTGTACGATCACCCCAAGGGCCATTTCCCAATATTGTTACATTTACATGAGCATTGGGGAAACACGTTACATCTAGAGTTCATACAGAGATACTGTGTTTAATCATAGTGGAAACAATCCCAGTTGTGGGGGAGGCCACCACTAGACTGGAGACACCCTTTGTATCCTCCGAATCCAAATGCTTATCACGTTCAACATCCTGTCTCTCCAACTGGGCCAACGCACTTTATCTCACCACAGTACCATTCTCCTCAATACTATCAACCCATGCCTCCAACACAACCACCACCTTATGCACCTTACACTCCTAATTTTCAACATTCTCATCCTTTCCCTTCTTATACATCGCCACCAACTATTCCT
>MNCI01016782.1:97425-122011 GCA_015680685.1 Gnetum montanum | reverse complement strand
ATCAAGTCTTGATGATCAATTATTTGGATAGTGAGCCCATTGCACCCACTCATCCATTCTACAAATAAGAGGTTCTGTTTGAGGGTACAGTGATATTCTTGACATTCTTGAAACTTAAAATTAATTTTGTGTTCATTGTACCTAGAATGAATAAGGATGGACCAAGAGGGAATGATTAGGGTGTGACATCAAGGGGATTTGCGGATTCTCTTTGGTGACCTTTATGGGAGTTATCATGCAACTTGGTTGTACTAAGATCCTTGTAGATCTAATGAAAAATGCAAGTAAGAGTAATCAAAATGGCACTCAAAAATCAAATACTATTCTAGGGGGTCCCACTAGAAAGACATGCACCCATGCCTAAAGGTTGGTGATTTCTCTGGATTTAGTGAAGTGAAAAAAAAAGAAAAAGAGAAAAAGGAAAAAAAATAGAAAATAAGAAAAGGAAAGTGCCACAAAACGAAAATCACTCCTCCCTTGAATAAAATGCCAAGTGATCGTATGCCATGTTGTTATGGTACTCTCATAGTTGCTCATCATGGGATGAAACAATGTGATATCATTGATTAGAGGAATGGACTTGGTCTTGATCTTGGAACTATGGGTTAATGACATCTTAATCATGCTTTACACGTAGGATTCATTGTGCCCTAAGTCAGTTACCTCATGTCCCAATCTCTGCAATCCTTCCTCCAATTCATTCCATCTCACTGTTCATGTATTTGTGACTCGTGTCTTGTATAGCATTGAATTCATACCTCATCATGGTGGTATCAACATGTGTGTATTTTGTTGCATTGGTATAGATTACATTTAACCCTTCTAATGCCTACGGACATCTTAAGGTGTGGTTACGCAAGGGCATATAGGATGGAACCTGCTTTGGGGAAGACCCACTTGCATGAATTTTGTAATTTGTACTTGTTTCACACCACCACATCATCTTATACCCTCCGAGTATTTCATTTCCAAATCTATTCTTATTTCATTTCCAAATCTATTCTTTCCTTTGTTATTATTTTATCAAACGTTCCTCAAAACCAGGTTCGACATTAAACTTTTAGGGAAACTTCCTTGAAAAATTTCTAACTCTACAATCACACCAAGTAAGGAATTCAACATTTATTAAAGGCAATGAGTAAGGTATGAAATCATTGAACTCTTTTCAAATAAACTTACTAACAATTGATCTTTATGTGATTATAGATGGCCCTAAAAGGAGACAACAAGGAGGACCTTCTCAAGGTGCAATTAAACACCCAGGTGGAGGTAGAGGCCGAGGACCTCATGCAAAACATGTAGAGTAGAAGTCCATCATTCAGCATCCATCATGAAACTCTTGTTACTACATAATCTATCCAGGAAAAGGAACGAGAGGTCAGGGCCTAAGCCTATGAAGAGGAATGATGGCTATTTGCGGCATGGCATGTCAAGGGCAATCAAGTGTTCCCGCAGCTGCTGTGTCCATGAAAAGTGCCGACTCCATCAAACATTGGAACATCAACATGGATGGCTCATAATACTCAAATAGAAGAGGAGAAACATTAGGTGCTTCTTCAATGGTATCTATCTCAGAAGCCTGATGCACAGGACAAAGGAAAGATACCCATGGAGGAGCCACCACTACCGGGAATCCATGAGTTCCACAAGTTTTGTCTTTTGTGTCTGTGTCCAAATTTTGTTTAATTCTCCACTGCGGCATGAATAAATTTCTAGTTAGTTAATGATCCCATACCTATCCACTGTGTATTCAATTGAGCTTGTTCCTCACTTTGACTCGAGGATGAGTTTTTACTTAGTCGTGGGGGTATGATGAAGTGTCATTAAGTTGATGCGTTGATGCAGCCTTCCTGTGTCAACGGGGCCTCGTTTACACAACCACCTATCCCGACCTATAAATAAGAGGGCCCTCTGCCTCATTTAGAAATCCTTTTGTCATTTTTAGCTAGACTCTTTCAATTTGTTTCCATAGGAGTTAGATTATTTTCCCAGTGCATGCTCGCAGTGTGATGCTTGTAATTGTATGACACCTTTATTCGAGTGTGACATACTTGGATGTGCACATGACTAGAAATAAAGATCGAGATTACTTCATCATTGCAGCATTCACTTAGTTTTAATTTTTTAATGTAATTGTTAATTATTTTTGTTATTTATTACTTTCTTAGTTAATATTTATTTATCATCATTTACTATTTCTGTTGTTAAATGCGGAATGAGTATGACTTAATCACGAGCATTTAAGTGTGACTACTTGCTAACCCAGCAGCGTACCTAGGATCTATGCTTGGTGACCCCAGTTGTAGTCATGCATGAGGTCCAAGATGTGTATGGATGATTAAGGAATAGATACTCATCACACTTAGGCTAGCTTAGACTCATTTCCTATTGCTCATTAGTTTAATCAATATTATCTTCCATTGTCTCTAGGAGTAGCATTAGTTTAGGATCACATCATACACCTCACTCTGGACTAAACCATACGTGATAAAGCAATACTAGTCTAGGTGGGAGGACAGCGAACTGCGATCAACATGTAACTATCTAGATATCACCAGTAGCCTATCTGCAGAGTTCGATCGGATCGTGCATGAACGCTTGTATTCGTATGGTTGAGTGTAGGGGTACCTCGCTGCTCATCAACCATCTTTGGACAAAATCCATAGTTCACCTCAAATGGTCTTTTTCCAATAGCAATATGAAAATCATTATTATACTAAAATCCAGCATGACACAATAAGTTTTTCCACATGTTTGGCCATCCATCACATAAACATCTCAATGTGTTTAGTAAGGATTTATTCACCATCTACATTTGGCCATCAGATTGTGGATGATATGCACTAGAAAAATTTAACTTTGTCCCTAAAATCTTCCAAAGGGACCTTCAAAAATGACTTGTGAACTTGAAGTGCTTTGTGATCCATCATCAAGGTGAATTCTTTGGGCAAAAAGTCATGCCTCCAATACTTGATTGCTTGAAGATTAGCATACAACTCCTTCTCATATACGCTATGTTTTTTACTTGACTCATTCAATTTTTCAAAAAAGAAAGCAATAGGCCTACCTTCTTGTGAAAGTATCCCTCCAATGGCAAGTCCACTTTCATCCACTTCCATATAAAAAAGCTTCTAAAAATTTAAAATTTCAAGCATTGGTTCACTAGTAATCTTTGTTTTCAATAAGAAAAAGCTCCCTTAGGTTTTATTATCCCACCTAAAGTCCTTAATTTTCTTTAACACTGCAAACATAGACCATGAAATACCACTAAAATTTTTGAACCATTAAAGTAAGGAATGATCTTCTACCTCCTAAACATTCCTAGGAATTGGCCAATTCCTTATAGCCTTCACCTTGGTAGCTTCCATCGAAATTTGATATTTAGAAACCACATGGCCCAGATATGTGATTTCCCTCTTGAAGAAATGACTTTTCTTCACATTAATTATGAACTGTGCCTCCTCTAATTTAAGGCACACCATCTACAAGTGATCGAAGAACTCTTCCTCATTAGAGCTATACACCAAAATATCATAAAAAAGATAATGCAACACTTACCAATCAAGTCCTTCAATACATCATGCATCAACCTCATGAACATATCAGTTATATTCATGAGTTCAAATGGCATCACCAACCACTCAAACAATCTATCCGATGTTTTGAAAGTCATCTTCCACTCATCACTAGGCCAATTCTAATTTGATGGTACCCACTCTTCAAATCAATTTTGCTAAAAATGTCAACATTGGTAAGGACATCAAGGATATCATTCATTTTTGGAATAGGAAACCTATACCACAGTGTTATCTTATTCGTTGCCTTCAAATCAATGGACATCCTTCATTCATCATTGTCCTTCTTTGGCACTAGGACCACTAGAACTACAAAAGGTGAAATGGATTCCCTCATGAAGCTATTTGCAAGTAACCCCTTTACTTGCCTTTGCTATTCAACCTTATGATTTGATGTTATCTGGTAAGCTCTCTCTTTTGGATGGTAGCACTAGGAATGAAGTCAATTTGATGCTATACATTACTCATTGGTGGTAGTCCATCAAATTCCCTCTTGAATATGTTGGAAACTATCTTCTTCAAGCCTAGCACACCCGTAGGAAGTTCAACTTGCACATCATCGTGGTTAGTAGCAACTATTGTAATAACAAAAAGACCTAAACTAGTTTCATCATGTTACTTAATATATTATCTCTCTTCTAGAAGGATTAAGAAAGATTTAAGTGAGCTTTGCTACCTCACTTATTTATTTTTCATAGGAATCAAATCATGGACTCCATTAGGTCTAACAACACTCCACACATTGTTTCTCCATAAAACTAAGCACCATTTTCAAAATTCCAAGGTCCACCAAGAATTACATTAGCATAATCTATTGGAAGCATGTCACACTTTACAACATCATGAAAAGTTTCAATTTTAAATTTCAAAGTACATTGTCCCCTCACCTTTTGGGAAAAATCTTTAGATAACCAATGCACCTTATAGGGTATTGGATGAGAATGAAATGACATTTTCTTGGTCTCCCCCATCAATCAAAACATGAATCCATTTCCCACTAAGCAAACAACCAGCCCCAATCTGAAACAATAATTTCTTGTCAAGATGATCTCCTCTATTGACATTCCTCATGAATGCACAAGATTTTAATTCAAAACATCCTCAATTTTTGGAGCATTAGGATTAACGCTCTAAAGATGTGACATTCCATCCCTAGATGTCATGGAAAACATCAAATATATGATATATTAGACATTATGCATATGAAGAAAATATACCAAATGCAAAATATATGTGATATTCAACATTATCTACAAGGAAAATAATAGGAAAAATGCAGAAAGAGAAAGAAAATAATGCTTTATTGATATAGTATAACATATTTGGATAGTGCTCTGAGAGTGTTCATTGGGGTTTTCTTCCTTTGGCATCTATCCCTTAGAGGCAATCCAACACTACCACCATGGTTAGGCCTATAACCCGACTAGAAGGGATGGCTAGTCCACTTTTTGTCCCACTTCACCCAGCTTTCCATGACTTGCCTATACTGACTCCATCACACCATGACTTTCTTATACCAGCTCTGTCATTCCATGCTAGTATGACCTCTAACCCTAGGTATAAATGCCTTAGGTCAAACCCCCAAAATTCACCTTTAGAGACATGTCCATTATTACAACATGTCCTTTCAAGTCTTAATCACAACTATCCTTTTAGGTCTTGTTAAGATGACAATAACACTTGTTATGAAGAGACACCATCTTCATTAGGCAAAAACATTTTTTGGAAATGGGGATGTGACAATCTACCCCCTTAGGTTTCATTTTTCATTGAACGAGTCCATGTTTATCTTTTTCTAGCTCTAATGCTTTCTTTCATGATTTTGTGCTCCAATAGTTTGATTTCTCCTTTGAACTTGAAGTTATTTCTTACTTATTTTGCAAACAAAATATATGTGAGAAAAATATATGAAAAATTAAATATTAGTTTCTTGATACTTACTTTGTTTTCTACGATAATGACAAAAGATGAATTAAAGATTTATCAAGCACCAATCACTAATCCTAACCAAGATCATACAAAGTGAAACTTGGATCTAGTTATGCAAGTGTAGGAAAAATTCTTCATCCCCAATTTTTATTATCATAGATATTTTACTTATCTAATTGAAATATAAATTGTACAATGAATAAAATAATAAGATCAATCAAATAAAAGTAAGAGTGAGATACTTCTTGATCTTGATCAACCTTATGAATTGATGGGAGTAATTGTAATTCTACCATAAGTGGTATATGATTAGATGGTCTTGTTTGGGATGGCAAGGCTTTGATCTTGATTTTTCTCAACTTCTTCTTTAGAAATTAGCTCTAGTAACTTGGTAACTTGAAAGAATCAACATCGTACCAAACGTAATCCAAAGTCTTAATGAAAAATGGTGTTGACCCATCTTCATTAATCATTGTAGATTAATTTGTAAACTATGGTTCTTGATGAGTGCTAGTCATCAACATCATTTGTTCCTAAATTCTACAGTCTGATTTATCTACTAAAGATTCAAAGTAAGTAGAATATGCATTGGTTAATGGAATTGCATGTTGAATTGATGGAGACATCTTTTTCAAATCAGGTTCATCTTCCAAAGATTTCTTTAGAGATTCATATTTTAAGAATTAATAAACACTACTTCCAACTTTTGCATTGAAATCTCCACAAAGAATAAATGGAACTGGATCAATATAACTTAGGAATAACTTATTCTTTATACTTTCTTCTATTTTCTCAATCAACTATGCTCCTTGACAAAGTCTAACATCTGAACATGTTGGTTTGGCAATTAAATGGGTGTTAACCATGCATACAAATCTTCTTGATAATTGAATTTTTAAAATCAATGCGAAGGCTATGTGATTTTTTTTGAAATCTTAATTGTTCTTTCTTGTCCATCACTTGAAGTTCTAGAATTTCAAAAATCATATTTTCTAAACTCTATTCAAATCTTTGTACCAATTCAAACTTGGATTCTTTATAAAAGATCACACAACCATCCATGTCATGATTTCTGCAATAGGCTAATGTATATGGATCAAAGGAAGAACTTCCATAAGAACCTTTTTGCTTATAAATACCTATGTATCCCATCTTTCCCAAGTCTGGTTGAAATTGATATAAAAATTCCCATGGCAAGACTTCTTGTAAGCTCAAGATATAAACATCCAAATCTTTTAACTCTGCTAAGATGCATGGATATTAATATTCATGTCAATCCAAGGCCCATGGTGGACATAGTGGATGTTGTTTCTCATTCACTAGTGATCTTGCAAGCACATTGTATGTTGCAACTTTCATTCTCATTCTTGGACTCTTGTTTGAATCATTTCTCTTCACGAGTATCATACTCATCAAAATGACATTTTGAGTCTCCATGTTGTTTTGCCTTATGTTTTGATTGTAGGATGGATTAATATACCCTTTTCTTGATGGTTAAATGCTGTTATGTTTCTTTAGCTAATTTTCCAACTAATACATCAACTGATACTAATACAGCAATTGATTCTCCAATTAATTTAACTATATTATCTATTTTGATAATTACATTATCTAATTTTAGTAATATTTAATGACATTATATATTTTTAGTAATATGTAACTATATTATATAATTATTAGTGGCCTTTCTACCCCCCTTAAGAACATTGACTTTGGTAGTGTAATTAATGATATGCCATAGTGATCTTAAGACTATATGTAAGGGTTATGAACTACGTCTTAAAACAAAAATGGTTGAATTTATAATATCATCAAATTATTGAGTGCTTAAATGATAAATATGACCTTATCATTGAGTTCAAAAGGGTGAAAAATCTTGGAAATGACTATTCATATGTTGAAAATGAACATCATATGCTCAAGTTGTGCGAAAATTAAACTTTTAAGGATCTTGAGGCATTGTATCGGGCAAGAAGTAAAAACTAATTTTTAGGGCTCCTTAGGATAGAAATGACTTCACCATTAGGTCCAAAAGGTTAAAATCTATAGGAAATGACTCTCTGTTTGCTAAAAAGGCTTCCAAAATCAAAAGTTATGGTTTCTAGATTCTAGGGGCTTTGGCATAAAAAATGAGACTTCCCAAGAGGTCACCTATCCTAGTTCTACTCCAAAACAAGCATGCTTAATGATGAAGTTTTTATCTCTATTGATATAAAGGCACCAAATTTGAATTTTTGGAAATATTTGTGCACATTATTAATTTGAATTGATAATTAATGACGAAAAATTTTAAAATTTTTCCATTAGCTAATGGTAAAACACCACCAAATTTGGGCTATAGCATCTCAATTGGAAATTTGGGCTATAGCATCTCAATTGGAAATTTTCTTAAGTGTTAGCACGAGGACACTTTTTGCACATTTTTCTAAGTGCTGGGACTATGCTCTTCACTAACCCAAAGCATAGTCAGTCTAGTGGAGAGTGTAGTTAGCTCAAAAAATCAATTTTTTGTAATTTTTCCTAAGTGTCAACATGAGGCTACTTTCTGAAATTTTTTTCTAAGCGTTGGAACTACACTCTCCACTGCTCTAGAGCATAGTCAACTCAGTAGAGAGCATAGTCAACACAAAAGGCCAACTTCACAAATTTTTCTAAGTGTTAAGCTAGCCATTGTAGATTTTTCTAATTGCTGAGACTACACTCTCCACTAGACCAAAGTGTAGTTAGCACGAAAGTAATTTTTTGCTGATTTTTTCCAAGTCTTGAGACTACACTCTTCACTACCCTGGAGCGTAGTCAATCATAGTCAACATTAGGGCCCATTTTTTTTTGCAAATTTTGCTAACTATTGAGACTACACTCTTCACTACCTATAAGAGTGTTAAGCATAGTCAGCATGACGACCAAATTTTTGTAGATTTTTCTAAGTGCCAAGACTACACTCTCCACTACCTTGAAGTGTAGTCTAGTGTAGTTGGTTGGAAGCTAGTTTCTGTAGAAATTTTTCTAAGTGTTGCGACTATGCTTTCCTCTTGTCTACAGCGTAGTCAGCTAGAACAACCTCCAAAGGCCTCCACAACATAGCATTGGCACTCAGCTCAGCTCCAACACACCTTTGAAAAGCAACATGCATCTTTTTTGTACCCAAGTTGTAACTACACTCAAACCCACTTGAGATAGTAGACATCGTAGTCTTGAAGTGTAGTCTCCAAAAGTTGTATTTTTTGCATTTTTTAGGTACATTGTAATCTTTTTGGCACACGAAAATGCAGTTGGTCATAGTCTTGTAGAGCTTGAGAGAGCCTTGGTGGAAAATTTTGTTAGGAGATAACATAGTCCTAAGCATCCCACTACCACATGGTGCTCTCCCCTCATTTTTTGGCAACCCTAATCCTATAAATACCCCAATGCTCTATATTTTAGCAGTGGGCATTTTTTGGTTGGTAGTTTGAAGAACTTAAGCATTTTGGAATTTTTGGATGAACAAGATCCAAAAGCACACTAGTGCACCATAGAGAGGTAGAGTTGTAGATGATGTAGCCTTGCCACAACCCAGTAGAACACCACAACCCATAGTACATTGTGGTGGCCAACTTGGTAGGCATAAACACCATGACAAGTGTCAAACTTCATAGTAAGACACTCTCGAGACTGTGACTCTGCTCTACACTATGCCTCTTATACATCATGTACCTTCTTACCCCTTCTAGAGTTAACTATGTTCAACCCCATTTGGGGTGGTGTTCTGTTTCTTTCTCTTGCATTTTCCATGCTTTCTTTGCATTTCTTGCTATTTTGAGCACATAGTCACATTACAGCTATGCCTAGGCAATAATCTTTGTGTGATGGCACCCTCATTTTTGTTGAAATCCTTGACTACACTTCCTTCCTCAGGCACCAATGACTATGCTCTACATTATTAGCACCATTGACACCATTGACACCACTGACACCATCAACACCGTTAACACACTCGACACCTTGCGACACTTAGCACCATTTTGCATCACATTTGGTAAGTCCCTTTCTAATTGACAACATTGTTTAGGTCATCTTGTCTCCACTTCTAGTAGGCCCTTACATGGATGCGGGGTTGGGCTATGCACTTGTTCATTCTCGGTGTTCTAGTCTTTGACATTTTTGGTCATTAAAGTTTTTGGCACTAGATGGAGCGGTATCTATAGATCGTCAATTTTTGGTGCTAGAAGGAGGGCTGCCTATAGATTGTCAATTTTTGGCACTAGAAGGAGGGTCGATCCATTTTCCTCTTTAGTATCTACTATGGTTGTCTCACATGCTCTCTACACCCCTATTGGTGTAGACTAGATCATGTTGTTAGTTCCCCTGGGACCTTGCGTAGCAACCCAAATTGCACTTCTCTTCACTATTTTTTCTAAGTCTCTATTCTCTAAGTGTGGAGAGCATAGTCTATAGAGAGTGTAGTTAGCTCTCAGCATAGAGAGCATAGTCTCCATAGTTAGACATTTTTTTGCAGTTTTTAGAGTTAGCCATTTTTGCAACTAGCAACTAGCGGCTCTCCCTTTTACAATCCAATCTACAAACATGAATCTAGATCAGCCTTTGACATTGGTGTCTAACATACTTTACATCTTCACCATCCACGCAGAGTATACCATGCTTACCAATGAGCAATACAACTTCTTATGTGCAAAGATCCAAGCAGGATTGCCTATAGATCGCCTTGACATGCAAGCAAAATAGGAATTTGAATGACTTAGAAACTATTCATTAGAATACAAGGACGGTTGGGATGAAGTTCTTTTGTTGGAGAAATTAGCTTATAATAATAGTTATTAAACCAACTTGAAAGAAAAACTGTATGAAGTATTGTATGATAGACCTTGTTATACACCTCTTTCCTAGGACAATAGCAACAAAGTAGATTAATATTGTTAGACATAGATCTTAGGTAGCATAAGATAGATTCAAAAAGTATGTTTATGAAGTGTATTTTATCTAGCTTTGATATTGTATATTTGATATTAGAGCCATGATATCAAATACCCGATATCTAGGGCTAAGAAGTGATGTCGAATATTTGATATCATGGGCTATGTGCTGACCTTTAAATATAAGGGTAATATTAGTCATAGCATAGCATAGCTCTTGTATTTTTTCTTTTTCAAAGTTAGAATATTTTTCCAAGTGCCTACAATAGGAGTCATTGAATGTATAGATCTTTAGTCAAGCACTATCGTCGTACTTGAGCATGGTAGTGTGTGTGGCACTAAAGATGAGCTTTCTAATAAACCTTGTAGCACTTTGGCTAGATTAAATATTTTCTTCATGTATTTAATGATTTTAGAAATTTCATTTAATGCTTTTAAGCAATTAAGAAAATTAATGAATTAAGCTAGTTAGGTTAAATAGCAATTAATTAAGCACATATGTACAATTGCTTCGAGCATGCACATGACACTTGGTAATCCTAGTAACGCTTAACATTTTATAACCCAGTAGCGTTATACATGTTCAAGATGTGTACGAAAAGTGGGACTAGATACTTATGTTAGGATTAGTTAGAAATTAGTTAGTTAGTTAGATTAAATTAGCAATTAAATTACTTCATTTCCTTTACCCTTTATTTTAAGCACTCAAAATATAAAACATAAAAATAATAAAAATCATATGCCTTGATTATAGTTAACCATATTTTGCATATCACAAGTGTCATTCAGAAGACAACAAATGATTGTTAGCACAAGTTCACTTCCTAGAGACTAGTATATCAGAAGACATAGAATCCACAAAATTTGACTGGATCATGTGTAAATGCTTAGTGATTCATATGGTTGAGTGTAGAGGTATTCACCACTCATTATTGGCACCATTTCTAGGAATTCTTTTTGTTTGAGATGTGTGCTATTTAGGCATAGTGAAAATCATTAACATCGTTGGATGAACCCTAAGGTCAAAATCATTCTTAAAATAAATATAATAATTTAGGCACACTAATGTCTTATTTTAATTGCAAAATGTCTTCTTCTCATAGCCATGATGATATGCCTCAACAATGAAAGATGATATATACTAATCTAAATGAGTATGTGCCTAACTTCACCTTCATCTTGCATCAAGATGAAGAACTATAGTGGCAAGGTATGGAGGGCAACATTGTAATGTCTCCTGATCGATCTATGCCTTGGATGTTTCTCCAAATCCTTAGGAGGTTGGGAATCTAGGATGTTCAAGAAGAGTACATTGTTCATGACTGTGACTACTGGGACTACCATCTCACTAAAACACAACGCAGGAGAGATTGACACCAGGAGAAGCACCATGAGGCTTTGAAG
This sequence comes from Gnetum montanum, assembly GCA_015680685.1. Lineage (NCBI taxonomy): Eukaryota > Viridiplantae > Streptophyta > Gnetopsida > Gnetales > Gnetaceae > Gnetum > Gnetum montanum. The sequence continues at coordinate 110,193 of MNCI01016782.1, read as the reverse complement.
AGAAAATGGCTTACCAACCCCTTGTTCCTACTTAATCAAAATGACAATGAGGATCCTCCCTCTAGGTATTCTCAACATGAAGATTCTCCATCCCTTGATATTGGTGATGGGGGTGTGAACCTGAACCTACAATCGACTATCAACAATCTAGGTTCAGGCAAAAGTGGGAGTCAAAGTAGTAGCTTGGGCATGCATCAAGATGACAAGAGAACCGACGAACATGGTGGTGACAAGTGTAGAGGTAGTGGCAGATACCATGGTGGTGGCAATTCTCCTCCCTCTTTGTGCTTTTCATCAACATCTTCTTCTTTCTCTTCTTGTTTTAATAGATGCCATAGAAAAAACAACCATGATGAAGGTGAACAACGGGACAAGGATGATCACTAGGCCCCCCATGAATGAAGGGGTGGTAGAGAACATCATAGGCATCATCAAAACAATGATGATGATAAGTCTTTGCTTGCAACTCAAAACATGTAGAATATTGTAGAGGTAGTAAAAATTCCAACCAAGCATGTGAAAGATAGTTGAATCAAGCAACTTCACATAAATAATATTTCTAGATTTAAGGGGGAATATAAATCTAATCTACAAATGCATCTTCAAGCTTTTCATGATTCTTGTGCCTTACAAAATATTGAAAATAATTGGCAAAAATTAAATTTATTTCCTAAGATACTCATCAAGGAAGCAAAAAGCTAGTATCAGTTCTTCAAACTAGAAGCCATCCATAAGTGGAGTACAATGTTAGAGCTATTCAATGATAAATATTATATGTACTCCTAAGTGTTTAATCTGAGAAGACTGATCCAAGGATGGAAGCATGGAACATGTGAACCCTTGGATGCTACCATGGGTAGATAATATTCTCTCATAGATCGATGCCCTAGCCATGGTTATTCTCAATAGGAACAACTTTGCCATATCATAGATGGACTTAGATAAAAAATGAGAAGAACTCTTGGGGTCTATGCCCAATGGAGACTATTGGACTTAAGAGCCCATCAAATCCAAAGGTTAGTAGAGTAGGTAGTAAAATAAGAAGAAAAGCTAATAAAATGAGAAAGTGCAGAAGAATATAATAGGGACCCTTCCATCAGAAAGAGGGGGGTTTTCTTTTGTGATAGTGAGGAGGAGTCATTTCTTGATGAGGTGGTGCAATGAAAGACCTTTCCGGTCCAAAAATATATGTTTAAAATGTGGGATTAGTTGGATGAAAAATTTCAAACTATTCTAAAAATCACAAAATAATCAAAAGATTAGACTAGTAATCATAACTGTAGGAGGCAGAAAGAAGCTAAACGTGCCTACCAAAGGGACAAGGGAAAAGATGTTGTAGTAGAAGAAGTTATGGAGACTAAATTATATTATGATAGTGGGTGTGACATTTTCCATTATGAACATCGCAAGGGATGTTGCTCCATTGTGTCACACTTGTAGAAATCTAGGTTGTATTATTTGAGTCCTAAATTGGTAGGAAGGAGGCACCTAGAAGATTACCTTATCCTCAAGGCAATCTTATTCAGTTCCATCAACAACAAACCTACTATCCAAGTGGAGCTCTACCAAAATCATATGAGCACTACCAATAGTAATATCATTCATAGTTGTGAGGGATGCCACCACCAAGGTAGCAGTACCCTTATAGGTAGTCAGATCCATATGGATACTATGTTCAGTAACCAATTTCTTTGCATAACTCTTCTAGCCATGCTTCTCTTTAACATTAGTACTACCCTCTAGAGTATCACAAAACTCATTCTTCATCTACTAGAGCGGAGTCCCCACATCCATATTATCCTCCTCATCCTTCTACATATGTTACCACTTACTTTGTCAATGTAGAAAGAAATTCTACCTTAACTACAATAACACAACGCATGAGAGTTATTAATGTACAATCGGCCTCTCAACTAAGTGGTTTGGAAACTAGATCATGAAAAAGAAATTCTTCTAAACCAATAGCCCAACTAAACCCTCACATACACCTATAGCTAGCAACCCTACTTCTCCATCTCTCTCTACATCTAATCCATTCAAGTCCCCTTCAAACCAAACACCTTCCAAAGTGCATACCATCATGTTAACTCATGCAAAAACTAATTGGATAAAAGTTGGTCACCTTCCTAGGAAACTATCAAATCCTAGAAGTCTCCTTATTTACCTTTAAATCACAAGGAATAAGCTTTATAAGGCTCTTCTAGATTTAGGTTTTAGTGTTAATTTGATTTCCCATGAGATGCATAAAGCCTGGAACCTACCTTCACTTAAGAAGAGCAACATCCACCTCAAGTTGGCTAATTAATCTATTGTTGTTCCCTTGGGATTGGTGGTGGATATTATGACCATTGTTTGTGGGTGGTCCTACCCTATTGATTTCCTTGTGATCTAAGGGAACAAGTGTAAGGAAGACTTTCCAATAATCATGGGAAGATCTTGGCTAAGAACTATTGATGCAGAATTGGGGATCCAAGATCTTTCCCTTGAAATCTCTAAAGAAAATACATTCAAAAAGATCAAGAGGAAGAAATTTCTTTGCATTGCATATAGTGATATAGGGTGCAACTGTGTGTAGAAACTATGGGCCATTAATAGTGTATCTATCAAAGCATGTAGTTAGTATGTTGATATATCTAAAATTCAAAAGTTCTTATATGTAGCAACCACAAGGTAGGAGAGCACCCAATGCCTAACAGTTGATCTTAGAAGCAACACACTTTGCTTGGAACCTATTGAGAACCCAACATGTGCCTACATAGAAAGCGTGGATGAACTAGAGCAAGTTCATCAACAATTCTCCATTGAAAAAATCGATGATACCAATTAGGAAGAGTTGGAAATTCTTGAACATTTTAAATAAGAGACCCTTGAGTTGAAAACTCGACCTATCAACATGGAATATGAATTCTTGAAGAAGGAAAAGTCAATAATAATCAATGCAAATCTTTCTCTTGAATAAAAGGAGATGTTGTTGAAGGTGGTCAATAGATTGTCAACAACCTTTTCTTGGTCATATCCCCAACTTATAGAGATTTATCCTAGGATATGCCAACATCGTATCTACACTAATTTAGCCATGAAGCCAAAGAGGCAATTGCAATAGTTGTTGAACCCCAAATTAAAGTAGATCATCAAAGAGAAAATTGAATAACTGCTCAAGATGGGGTTTATCTATCCCATTGTGGATAGAGAGTGGATTATGCGAAAAAAAGGTGGTGAGTGATGGGTTTGCATTGACTTCTAGCTATTGAATATGACAACATTCAAAGATCACTTTCCATTGTCATTTGTGAATAAGGTGTTGGAAACTATATTTGAGTATTGCTATTATAGTTTTCTTGATGGTTATAGTAGCTATAACCAAATCCAGATCACACTAGAGGATTAGACAAAAATAACATGCATGAGTTTGTAGGGGACTTTTACATATTGAAAGATGCCTTTTAGCCTATGTAATGCTCCTACCACATTCCAACACTTGGTCTCAAGTATTTTTTAGTAGTAGATTAGTAGTAGGATGGAAGTCTTTATGGATGACTTCTCCACCTATGAAGCTACATTTAAGTAAGCCTTGGACCATCTTGAGCAAGTGCTCAAAAGATGTGTGGAGATCAATCTTTAGCTTAATTGGCAAAAGAGTCATCTAATGGTTCGAAAGGGCATTATGTTAGGGCATAGAATTTCAAAAGTAGGGATTGAGGTCAATCCTAAAAAGATTAAGGTCATCCAAGAAATTACCTATTAACCAAAAATTGTAAAAGATGTTTGATCATTCCTTGGATACATTGGTTGCTACCAAAGATTCATAGAGAATTTCTCTAAGATTGTAAAAGAATTGGTCAAGCTAACAAAGAAAGATGTTCCATTTATTTAGACTAAATAATGTGAAAATTCATTCCAACAACTAAAGGAGAAACTAGTAGAAACTCCAATTCTATGAGCACCAGGCTAGTCTAAACCACTTCACATCATGATAGAGGCATCAAATTATGCCTTGGGGGTTGTGCTTATGTAGCTGGATGACAAGAAATGTCCATATTACATCCATTGCATAAGTCAAAGCATTGTGGATGCACAATTGCATTACACCATAATAGAGAAAGGACTAATGGTGGTGGTGTATGCTCTAGAGACATTTAAGCACTATGTGCTTGAATACAAGGTGTTCATGCACACAAACCATAGTGCAATTTGCTTCCTGTTGAATAGGCCAATGGTGAGCCCTCATGTCATATAATGGCTAGTGATGTTGCAAGAATTTGATCTTACAATGGTAGATCAAAATAAAATTGAGAATGTGGTTTTTGACCACTTGGCTTAGCTGTGATGGGACAATAAAGAGAAGGGAAGCCCAATATCTAATTAGTTTCTTGATAAAATCCTCTTTACTAGGTCTATAACACTAAGCCTAAATGATACGATGGCATTCTCACCTATCTTCTCACTTAAGAGATGCCACAAAAGCTAGACCATTAGAAGAAACAACAGTTTCTTCAATAAGTGAAATGCTTCATGGAGATCAATGGGCACCTCTACAAGGTGTGCATCAATAGTATGATTATTTGGTATCTCTCTAATGTTGATCAATTATGAATTCTCTAGGACACTCATGAGGGTCCTTGTTGGGGCCACTATGCAAGAAGAAACAAAGCCATAAAGATCTTTATGGAAGGATATTACTAGCCAATACTTTTTAGGGATGCTCACCAATTTGTCAGCTCTTATAAGCATTGCCAATGTGATGGTGGAGTGATTACTCAAATGGAGCGATCTCAATAGTGGATTTAACCATTAGAACCCTTCAACATCTTAGGCATTAAGCACATAGATCCCATTTTACCAATGTCAAATGGAAAGGCATACGTGATAGTCGCTATTGACTATTATATGAAATGAGCAAAAGCAGTAGTTGTCATCGATTGTACATCTTCTACTACTACTCAGTTTGTATAATAGAATGTTGTAAATAGGTTTGGTGTGTCACATGCATTAATTTCTGATAATGGAGCCCACTTTACAAGCACTACTTTTTGGAAGCTCATGCAATGCTTGGGGGTTGAGCATAAATTAATAATACCTTATCATCCCTAAGCCAATGATTAAGCTGAGGTTATAAATAGGGAAATCATTAAGATCTTAATGAGAATAGTTAGCAAATATAGGAGGGACTAGAACAAAAAACTCAACAACGTCCTTTTGATCTACTAATCCACCTAGAAGATTCCTATCATCTCCTCTCTGTATGAGTTGGTGTATAAAAAATTGCCAACTCTTCCTATTCAATTTGAGCTTCATACACTTTCAACATTCTGCGACCTTGACCTTGACTTAAGTCTAACACAAAAAGAAAGATTAATGAATCTCAAACTACTAGACAAAAATCAATTGGTGACCCTATCATCTAATGAGTTGCACAAGGCATTTAACAAAAAATGCCATGACCTTTGAATTAGAAAATTCAAATTTCAACCAAGAGATAAGGTCCTCTATTAGAACCCCACACACGTGCCACAATGAATCAAGTTTCAAATAGTATGGAAAGGCCCTTATGTTATTTTTGAAACTTTTCTTTTTAAGGCCATGATGATCTATAAACCTAAGAAACTAGATAAGAAACAACTGGCCAACATGCAAAAAATTAAACCTTTCCATGAGTATAAGGAAGCCAATGGTGACAACACCTTCTTAGATGGAGAACCATGCTCGATTTTTCAAATCTCCTCCTTTCAACTTAGTCATGGGGGAGATGGCTATCTATGCTAATGATATAAATGGCTACTTAGTTTTTTCATGTTTTGGTTTTACATGTTTTTATTTTACACCTTGTTATTTTTACAACGTTTTGTTTTAGGCCTTCTTTATCATACACCTTTTTGTTTTTACTTTTGATGAGTGGCGAGGTACCCCTACACTCAACCATATGAAACGAGCATTGCACGCGTGATCCGGTCGAACTCCACAGATGGACTAGTTGTGGCACCTAGATAGTTAGCCTTAGGTCGCAGTTCGCTATCTTCCCACCTAGACTAGTATTGCATATGTCACGTATGGTTTAGTCTAGATGAGGTGTATGATGTGTTCTAACCTAATGCTACTCTTGAAGGAAATGGAAAAGAATATTAACTAAACTAAGCTAGGAGGAAAAGGGTAAGAAAATCTAATCTAGCCTAAGTGCGATGAGCAACTAATTCCTTGATCAACCGTACACATCTTGGACCTTGTGCACGACTACCACTGGGACTACCAAGCATAGATCCTAGGTACACCACTGTGATTACCAAGTGTAAATCCCAAATACGCCACTGGGTTACCAAGTGTAGATCCTAGCTACACCACTGGGCTACCAAGCAGTCACACTTAAATGCTCGTAATCAAGTCGTACTCGTTCCGCTTCTAGGAGTTTAAGGGTGAGAGACTAATCATGATGAGTAACTGATTCCTTGACTAGCCGTACACATCCGTAGATGCTCGTAATCAAGTTGTACTCACATCGCACTACGAAAGCAATAAATAACATTAAATAAATAACAATTAAATAAACTAAGTGAATGCTGCAATGATGAAGTAATCTCGATCTTTATTGCCAGTCATGTGCATGTCCAAGTATGGCACACTCGAATAAAGACACCGTACAATTACATTCACCACACTGTAGGCAGACACGGGAAAAAATCTAACTCTGGAGGGATCAAACTGCTAGAGCTTCGCTACTCTAAAACTGGGATCCCAAACAAGGGAGAGCCGTGTCTTATTTATATATATGGCGGCGAACTGCGATATTGCATACGCGATATCGTAGGGAAGATGCGATATCACAACAGACGCGATATCGTGGCCTATGCGAATCACGTCTCATCATACCCCCATGACTAAATAAAAACTCATCCTCGAGTTACAAGGAGAACAAGCTTCAGATTACACAGTGGATAGGTATGGGATTATGAACTAGAAAAGAAATGGACTAATGCCGCAGTGTGGAAAGACACAACACAGAGAAAAAATACTACAACTACAAAAATGTGGAACTCATGTAGTTCCTGGTGGCGGTGGCTCCTCCATGGGTGCTTTCCCTTTGTCATGTGCTCCAAGCTTTGAAGGTTGACAAAGCTGAAGAATAGCCTGGAGCTTCTCCTCTTCGGTCCGGGGGTCTTGTGCCGTCCATGCTGATGCTCCGATGTTTGATGGAGTCGACACTTCCCATGGACAGGGTAGTTGCAGAAACATCTGATTAGCCTTGACATACCATGCCGTGAACACCCATCGTTCCTCTTCATAGGCTTTAGCTTTGTCTTTGTATTCATGAAGTTTTGTTAGCTGTCGAGCCAAGTTGGTTGCCACATCTTTCTGTCCTTGGTAGCTTTCTTTTACCACCGCGAGTTCAGAATTTGCAACCTCTAGTTTCACAGCCAACTTCTTTCGCTCTGCAAATTTTGCTTCATATGTGATGTGGGTGGAAGCTACCTGCTACTCGAGCTCTGACCTCAGGTGCCCTGCTATTAACATGGCCATGTTGGCATATCGAAGGTTTGCCAACTCTATGTATTCAGTCAAGTCTTGGATTTGCAGGTCCCGATTCTTAATTTCCTCTTGGTGGGCGTAGGCATAAGTGAGCACTGATGTTGTTGATTTGAGCTTTGGCCATATGGATCTCCTTCTCCAGGATTTGTTTGTACATCCCCACCTGATCATGAAAATGATCCTTCAGCTTCTCGTGTTGTTTAGCCTCATTCTGCCACGCGCTAATCTCGATGGCTAATTTTTTTTGAATAGCGTGTACCTCCTCCATTGAGAGGGTTCGATTTTCTCTGGCTAAACAGCTTACATCTCAGTTGAATCAAATGAGTTGCTTACATCTCAGTTGAATCTATCCAATGCATCCTCATGTTCCACAGAAGTCATTGAGATTTTGGCAATAGTTTGAGCATCCTATGCTCCTGAAAGATCTGCCAGTGGTACAACAGGCACATTAAAGGACTCTTTGATGTGGTTAGCGACCACTTTAGCAGCTCCCGCGGCATCTTGGTGTTGCATGACCACCACAGTGGCCTCTTCACCAGTCTCTAACTACACTTGAAAAGATGCCACGTGTCCAAAGATCTGTTGTGACCATCTGCTTTCCCCTTCTCTTGTTTGCATTGATAACTCACCTTGTGTGCGATCTACTAAAATAGTAGGCTGGTCGACATCATCGATNGCTGATCCCGGCCTGTGCTAGGTCCTGCTTCTTGTTGTTGGCTGGGACCTATGGCTGGAGGTTGATTGGATCCTACAAGTTGAGTTGCAGGTGATCCAGTCATCTGTTCTTCTTCTTCTTCATCTGGTCCTAGCTCTTCTCCAGTGCTCTTTCTTGGAGCTAGCACCTTTAATAATTCAGCATAAGAAGCATTTTGGGCCTTTTGGAGGACATCATTTATGTATCCCCAAATACCAACCTGTCAGCACAGTTTTCTGATAAGGCAGGGAGAAGGGAGTGCCATCTTCCCTGACTTCTGTTCTTCGAATCACCTTAGGATATTCATCAAATATAGATGGGGAAGGTTAGCGTTAACCTTTCCCATCAACACTGCACATCCTCTTGGCGCATACATTGATATTCTTTTCAAACCTTTTTTGGGGAAGAGGTGATAGGTTCCGATTTTGAAATAAACCCGCTCTTCCATCGTCAGCTCACCAAAAGCTTTATCTCTACCATAAGCCTTCTCTAACCAATCTTTTTGCACATCAGGGTCTGATTGGGTGGATAACCGAGTAACATGGGGGCCTGAATTTGGAAGGTTTAACACTTCCAAAATCACATGTGCAGAAAAATCTACTGTCACACCACCGATGTTAACCGTGGTGCCTTGCTCCTTATTGTGCTAGAATAGGTATGTTTCACCTAAGTACCAGGCACCATTTTTAGAGAGAACAGGCCATAAGGGAGACCCTTTAAGGTGATTCCTAACAGCCTCAAGAGCGAACTCTGTGAAAGATTCAAAGTGAAGTTCCAAAATCACCGAAGCAATTATGGACTTTGTATGGATAGCCTGAACACATTCCGGGGGCAGCGTGAGTTGTTGTCCCGGTTCAGGCGCAACAACAACTCCTCCTTTTGCTTGCCCGAATCGTCTAGTAGGAGGTTCTTCTTGATGGATATTGAATGAATGCACCTCCTGTTTGGTATGTTGTCCGGAAGGACCTTGCCTTCTACCTCTCCTAGGTTGTTTCGCTCCACCTTGGGTAGGACCCTTCTGCTGTGAAGGTTTCGGGGCCATCTGCAATCACACGGACCAAATGTTAGTAAGGTTGTTTTCAAATTCAAGTTATACCTTACTACATGCCTTTAATTGAAGATCTTATGTTATCGTTTGATCGTGCCCAAAAATTATAATGATGGGTCCTATGACTTAGGTGGGTTTCATTGTTAATCTCCTTGTATACTTAAGGGTTATATAATTTTTGGCACAATTTTTCTAAGTGTTAGTATTAATTACCCTAATTGATGTCCTTTGGGCGATGACAAATTTCAAAAAAGTTAGGCACTTTTTGGCAAGTGTCTCTCCCCCACGACTAAATTGAACACTCCGAGTTTAAGCAAGTTCAAATGGAATTAAAATCGGAGCACCAGCGCGCGAAATATGAGTGAAAAAGCAAGGGTCATGCAATCGCAAGTCACAGAGAAAAAATTCAAAAATTCCCCCCGCGTAAATGGCCAAATGATGCTAACTATTGCGGTGTGGGTTCCTATTTATAGGTAAATAGGACACAATATCACGTACGGTACGTCGCGTACACGATATCACATGGGATGCGATATCGCATACGCGATATCTCGTCCCAACTAAGGTGAGACACATGAAAAAGATCAAATTTTTAATGATTTTCTTGAAATTAATGATGTAAAATAAGGACATGGACAAGGATGAATATATTCAAGGGTAATTACATGAATTCGAGAGGCACTTTGAATGATAATGATGTGAATTTAACAATTAAAAATTTGGCGGTTATGAAGAAAAGGGAATGTAATGGTACATTGGAACGTTGAAGTTTTGAGGGTTAATAAATGGGAAAGAAACTTATGAAAATTAAGCTGAGGGTAAGAAATTGTGTGTTCTAGCTAGAGAGTTAATGAAGATTACAACAAAATTACACAAGTGGATCCTCCCCAAAGCAGGTGTCAACCTATTATGCCCTTGTGTAATAACACTTAAAGTGTCCGTGGGCACTAGAAGGGTTAGATGTAATCTGCACTAACTCCACAAAACACACGCATGTAAATATCACCGAAATGAGATGAAAATTCTATGTTACATGGGCCATGAGCTACAATTACATGAACAGTGAGATGAGACGAAGTGTAGAAAGGGATCGTAGAGATTGGGACATGAGGTGACTGACCCAGGGCACAATGAATCCTACGTGTAAAGCATGATTAATATGTCATTAACCCACCATTTCAAGATCAGGACCAAGTCCATCCTTCTAATCAGTGACATCGCATTATTTCATCCCATGATAAACAACTATGAAAGTACCATAACAACAAGGCATACGATCACTTGGCGTTTAGTACAAGGGAGGAGTGATTTTTGTTTTATGGCACTTCCTTTTTCTTTTCTCTTTCTTTTTTTTCACTTTATTGAATCCAGAGAAGCCTCCAACCATCAGGCATGGGTCAATGTCTTTCCAGTGGGACCCCCTAGAATAGTGTTTGATTTTTGAGTGCCCTTTTGATTACTCTTACTCCCATTTTTCTTTAGATCCACAAGGATCTTAGTACAACCATATCACATGATAACTCCCACAGATGTCACCAAAGAGAATCCACAAGTCCCCTTGATGTCACACCCTAATCATTCCCTCTTGGTCCATCCTTCTTCATTCTGGGTACAATAACACAAAATTAATTTGAAGTTTAAAAATTTCAAGAATATCACTGTATCCTCGAACAGAACCTCTTTATTTATAGAGTGGATGAGTGGGTGTAGTGGGCTTACTAATTCAAATAATTAATCACTCATAACTTAATAACATAAAACACATCTCAACCAATGATCCACATGAGTCTTTTATTCGTAGACGAGATTACTTACAAAAACATGAAAATACAAACACACAAAAAGATAAAACAAAAAGTTGAAAAATGAAAAACTGAAAAACAAAAAGTTGTAAAATCAAAGAAAATGAAAAATATTTATTAATCTTGCTTGTCATTGAAATGGGGGATGTCCCCCATAACTAAACAATTGAGTATGACAAGGATTAATAAATGGAAAATGAGGATCTTTGCATATTGGAAATATTGAAGCTGGTCTATACTTATCACCTTGGATTTCACACACTTTATAATAAACATAGTGGGGCACTTCATACGATGTAGTTCCCGGATAACGAGTTGACCCACTATGATGTTTAGGACCGTTAGATGGTATGCAAGGATTGGGCTGATGCCTCCCATGGTTGTGTTCATTGGGCCTTATAGTTGTTGAAGTGTAAGTTGGTGGCCCTGATGAAGTTACATGAGGCGTTGGGTTCGACGGTAAGGGTGCACCACAGTGTTGGACTTGTGTTGGGTTGGAAGATCCAGTGGCCTTAGAGTTATGTTGTCCCTTCCTACGACTATGTTTAAAGAAAGGACATCTTTGATGTTGCTAAGGTTGCTCACTGCTATTAGTAGTAGTAGCAAAAGTGTTGTTTGTGGGTTGCGGTGGTACATACACCTTAGGAATAGTTGGTGGCATTGTGGAAGGAGGGAAAGGATAAGAATGTTGAAAGTTAGGAGGAATGTAAGGTGCACAAGGTGGTGGTTGTGTTGGAGGTATGGGCTGATAGTATTGTGGAGAATGGTGTTGTGGTGAGATAAAGTGTGGCAGCCCAGTTGAAGAAATAGGGTGTTGAACATGATAAGCGTTTGGATTCGGAAAATATGGGGGGTGCCTCCAGTCTAAGGGTCGATTCCCTCACGACTGGGATTGTTGCCACTATGATCGAACACAGTATCTCTGTATGAACTCTGGATGTAACGTGTTTTCCCAATGCTCATGTAGATGTAACAAGACTGGGCATTGGCCTTTGGGATGATCGTACAGGCATATGTTGCATTCATATGTATGATTGGCAATTGAGCACTTATTCCTTTTGTTCTTTTTCTCCGAATGTTTACTGTTTTTTCCTACTTCTTGGGTTGTCAAAACTTTATCTTCAATGTTGTTGATAAATTCTCCACACTTTTGATTCATCCATTCCAACATCTTATTGATCTTTGCCTCAGCTTCTTCTAACGATTGTTGTATTGGAAAATATGATGTTTCCACCTTGAGATTTGTTGATATCTCCTTGTTATGATCATGTACCTTTGTTGAGTTGTGATTTTGGTCCCGTTGATGTTTTTCAACACTCTCCCATGTAGCTAATTCTCCTTCTTCTTTTGCTACCCTTTGAATAAGCTCTTGAATTTGATGGGTTCATAGTTGGTATAGTTGACCTTGGGCATACATTCCTAAGGTCTCTCTTGTTTCATTACATAGCCCATTAATAATATGGTACATTAGCCTTTCCTTGGAAAACCCATGGCTTGGACAGTTATTTAACAGTGCGTAATATCTTTCTAAGGCCATGTCCAAGGGTTTATGTTTTTCTTTTTTCCATCCTTAGATTTGTTTCCTCAAGGCTGACACTCTTGTGTAGGTTTGATACTTTTTGTTAAAGACTTCTACCATTGTTGACCAGCGTCGTATCGAATTTGGTTTTAATGATCTATACCATACTTTAGCTTGGTCAACGAGT
>MNCI01016782.1:42486-96473 GCA_015680685.1 Gnetum montanum | reverse complement strand
CAACCGTACACATCTTGGACCTCGTGCACGACTACCACTGGGACTACCAAGCATAGATCCTAGGTACGCCACTGGGACTACCAAGCGCAGATCCCAAATACGCCACTGGGTTACCAAGCGTAGATCCTAGCTACACCACTAGGCTACCAAGCAGTCACACTTAAATGCTTGTAATCAAGTCGTACTTGTCTNCTAAAACTAGGATCCTGAACAAGGGAGAGCCGGGTCTTATTTATAGATATGGTGGCGGACTGCGATATCGCAGCGGATGCGATATCGCGGCCTATGCAAATCACGTCTCATCAACTTATTAATTTTTTTTAATTTTTTTACAACATTTTTAGTTTATTTTATTTTTCTTGAATATTTTATAATTTCTTCTATATTTTCTTTATTTTGGTGTGATTTTCTTATTATGTTCTAATAATAACTTACCTTATTGCCAACTGGGTATAGTGCGGTTTACTTGATGTGGGCATGTGATAACCAGGTATTTGATTGTTGGTGTCTGGATTCTAGCTTTGAATTTTGTTACTAATAACTACAACATGGTTTATTTTTCATGAAACAAGTAGTGAGTTCATGTCATCCACCCATCCACAAACTCTATGGTGTTTCTGATTTTGGAAGTGTAAGGTTCCTTTTCATTAATAAAACTTTGATGAACTTGTGACCTTGGTAGTTTTCAAACTTGGAAAGGATTCAAAGGTTGAATAGGGTGTGACTTCAAGGGGACTCAATACTCTTTGTACTCTTTTACTTACTGGGATGCATGGATGTTTTCATGGATTTCTTACCATTCCGTGTCAACCAATAACATGAAGTTGAATAAGTCTTTGCATGGTATGATTCTTATTTTTTAAAAAATGGAAATTCAAAGCACACCCCTTAGACAAAATAAACGTTCTACAAGCACTAGTTATGAGACTAGAAAGGCATGTTAGCCATGCCTAAAGGTCCCCTCTAACTAAGGCCCTTTTTCATTTCTTCCTTCCTTTTTCTTCTTAAATAAGGAATGGTGGTCATTCTATGTGAGTACTCTTGTGTCTCAAGGGAATGGACCAATCTTAGAGTAGCGATTTAAAGTCATTGAACATGGTTGGTTTTGGTCTGGACTAAGGATGGATTTTATTAGATCATTTAACCACAAAATTCACAAGGGACTTCATGTGACCTTAATCATGAACTCCATTCCACTTTTTCTCTCTCATCCATCTATGTTAACCATATATCACCTCACTGCTAGTGTTCATGTCCTTGTTTAATGTCTTGGTTTGATGTGTTAAAATTCATAGGCAGTTTCTTTAGGATTTTGTACTTAACTTTCTGTAACCATTAATCATCCATGGGGCTTATGGACTCCTTGGTTTGAGGATATGCAAGGGTAACAAAGGGCATTTGACTACTTTGGAAAGGACCCACTTGCATACCTTTTGGTTGAATTAGTTAAGTTCTTTATCCTTAGACATTCTCACAATCAAATCCTTTTGCATGTCCCATCAATAACATCCAAATGTGTGCATCTTCACAACATTTTTAAGTGAAATCCTCTTTTTTTTGTTGTGAATTCTTTAATCCTCTTTAAGTATTTCATCATGTTTAGATGTTTCAAAATTTAATAATGGACCACTTATTCATTTCACCCCATTTTTCGATCTTCCTACTAATGATATTAAAATAATCAATTCACCATAATCACAACCTAGCTAAGTGTAACTGGTGATAAGATAAGGTATCTAAAAGCTATGAATTACACATTATACACTAATCCATGATTTTGTTATGAATGTAATGGGAAGCATGGACTAGAGGCAAGACTGTCTTCACTAAGGAATCAACAACAACACCATGTGACAAGGTCCTTCATGATCATTGAATCTTCTCCCTCGTTCTTTCAACTACCAGAGGAGTTGGATGTTAGTTTTGGCCAAGGAGTTCAATTCTATTATTGTGAACATATAATTTTGTAAAAGATTGTAAGATCGTATACTTGGGCATTTAGAATTTGTTTGTTTCATCTAAGTTAATTTGCATGTCAATTAATAATCCCATACCTTCCCAATATTTTGTAAGGGACTTTTTCCTTCTTCTTTTTCACATGAGGATGAGTTTTTATTTAGTCATGGGGGTATGATGAAGTGTATTTTGTCTAGCTCTGATATCGAATATATGATATCAGAGCCTTGATATTGGATACTTGATATTGGAGGCCAAGAAGTAATGTTAAATATTTGATATCGCAAGATGTGTGCTAACCTATAAATATAGTGCTTTGGTGCATAGTTTAAGGGTAATATTAATCATAGCATAGCAGAGCTCTTGCAATTTTTCTTCTCCATAGTTAGAATATTTTCCCAAGTGCCTGTAGTAGGAGTTATTAAGTGTATGGATCTTTATTTTAACATTGTTCTACCTAAGCACAACAGTGTGTGCGACAATAAAGATGAGCTTTTTCATAAACCTTGTATTTAATGTTTTTAGGGTTTAGAAATTAATGATTTTAAGTAATTACGCTAGCTAGGTTAAATGGTAATTAATTAAGCACATAAATACGAGCACTTTGAGCATGCACATGACAATTGGTAATCCCAATAATGCTTAACAGTTGGTAACTCAACAGTGTTATACGTGTTCAGGATGTGTATGGAAAGAGGAACCACACACTTATGTTAGAATTAGTTAGAAATTAGTTAGTTAGCTAGATTAAATTAGAAATTAAGCTAGCTAGGTTAAATAGTAATTAATTAAGCACATAAATACGAGCACTTTGACCATGTGCATGACAGTTGGTAATCCCAGTAACGCTTAACATTTGGTAACTTAACAGTGTTATATGTGTTCAGGATGTGTATGGAAAGAGGACCAGACACTTATGTTAGGATTAGTTAGAAAATAATTAGTTAGCCAGATTAAATTAGAAATTAAATTACTTCATTCCCTTCATCCTTTATTTTAAGCATTCAAAATATAAAACATAAAAATAATAAAAATCATATGCCTCAATTACACTTAACTAGACCTTGCATATCACAAGTGTAATTGAGAAGACAATGAATGATTATTAGGGCAAGTTTACTTCCTAGAGACTAGTGTACCAAAAGACATAGAATCCATGGAATTCGACTAGATCACATGTGAATGCTTAGTGATTCATATGTTTGAGTGTAGAATTATTCACTACTCATCATATGTCAACAAGAGGAAAATACCTATGGAGTTCAACATTGAAGTCACATTTTTTTCAAAACTTTACTTTTAAAAGAAATTATGAGATTTGGTAAAAGAGGGAAATTAACATCAAACTACATAACTTTTGTATTTTGGTGTTAATTTCCTTATTTTACCAAATTAAAAACTTTTGTATTTGACATGACTTTGTATTTTTTTTAAAAATTAATTACTTCATTAATTATTATTTTCTTGTTATTATATTTTTAGAATGGTATCATAAGCTAATACCCTAGTTAATTATATTTGGTTTTAGATATTCGATCTTTGACTAGTTTTTAGAGGTGACATAGCTATTGGGTAGTACCCAAAGGTGTCATATGAGGTCAATGTTGGGGTATAAATCCTTTTAGAAATACCATTTATTTTAGTCTTTCAAAATTTTTGATTAATTAAAATCTATTTTGAGTTTTAGTTTTCCATTAGAAATGATCCATTAGTTCTAGCATGGCCTTGTAAGTATAAAAATGTGGCAACCCTTCTATTAGAAATCATTCATTGGCTTCACTAATATTTGGGAGTTAGAACCAAAGATGGAGACCATGCCAAGTAGGAGAGAAACTGCCATGTTTGCAGAGCCTTTCAAATCTATGTTAATATCTTTCTTTCCATGGTTTCATTTTAGATTCTATTTGGATTTGATCATTGAACTTTGCATTCACTTAGAGTTTGAAGCTTGTTTAGAAGATCTTAACTATGTGAAGGTTTTTATCTATAATTCTTTCAATTAGGTAGATAAATCTATTGTAATGTTCATCTTTTAGATTTTAGCTTTGTTTAGTTAATGCACAACTTTGGTTTGGAAGTGTGGAGATTCAAATTTTGGTAATGCATATTTCTATAATTTGGACTTGGAGCTATGTTTTGGCTATCAAATAAATACTTTGTTATTAATTCTATTAAGTATTAAACAAGTTCAAATGCTATTTAATTCTATCAAATTCCTAGGTTGATTCTTTAGGGTTTTTGGATTATCATAGATTTTTTGAATCCAATTCCACCTTTGATGTTAATGTCCATAAGGTAATTATTTTTGTCATGATGGCAAAGATCCTAAGATTCTTTCTAGTAGTCATATGACCATTGCAACATACTTTAGAAGTTGTGATCTACTATACGTGGTGTATGAAAATTTTGGATTTTGGAATAGTGAAGAAAAGGATTGTTTCAGTCATTAGGATTTTGCTTGTGAAGTTTTAACATACAAAGCATAATTTTTACATGTTATAACTAAAGACCATTAGGGTTTATTAGTCAACTATTTAATACTATTTGATACTTATTTCTCATAAAAAAATTGATATTTTGTGAGAATTAGTGCTCATCAACTATTTGATATTTTATGGAACTTAGAGATCATCAACTATTTGGCATTGTATGAGACTTTAGGTTCATCAAATTTGACAACATAGAATAATTAGAACTTTTCAATGTTTAAGTGTATTATTATGCAATTGACATGTTTTCCTTTCATCCTAGGTTTTGGATTTATGTATTTTTTTTTATTTCCTAAAATTTTATTTAAGTTGGATAGATTAAAAATTTAGTTATTAACTCAACTTTATTTGTTTATGTTGATGGAGCTAGAATGAAGGGAGTGGATGATCAGTTCTAAAGGAACCTTAAGATATTAGTGAATTCTTTGCTATTAATAACAATGAAGTTCATATTCCATTTGTCTTTAAACAATGCTACATGGTGGGGTCAGGAGAGAAGACTTTATGATCTTCAATTTTGAGTAACAAAAAAAACTAAGGTGGATTAGTAGCCTTAGTACTAGATTTAAAAAATATTATATAATTTTTATAAACATATTTTGTTTAGTTTTGACATAAGGTAAATCTTTTTGTATATAAAAAGTATACATCTCAACTATCATATTTGTACACTAAAAATGTAATTTGGATTAGGTGATGATGGAATTTTCTTTTGTTATGTTTGGTTTATATAATTATTTATTTGATGGTTTAATATTGATTTGACCATTGGTACTAACTCTTTAGATGTTACAACTTTTCATGATCATCTAGCTACTTGATGTTTGATTCCAAAATTCTTAAGGAAGTACTTGTGATTTATTTTCTCTACTTAGTTTATAGACTAACTTTCTTCTTTGTTTTTATATCCTAGATAAAACAAATAATTATGCTAATGATATATATGGTAAATTTGATGTATAATTAGAAATTTATATTTTTTTAGTATTTGTTTAAGTTGACTAGTTTAATATATCTTTCTAGGTTATAATGTTTATCTAGTATTTTTTTTCTTTATAATGCTCTTTGGATGGTCATGTAGATTTAATACTTGCATACGTTCAATGTAGGCCTAGCTTAACTTATTGTTATTTAAGTTTGGTATTCTTGGTATTAATGTAGATTTAAAAATTTATTTTATTTTGGAAACATTGGCGATCTAATGCCTTGATTTAATTTGGGTATATTATGTTATCCTTTCTATTGTAATATCAAATTTTGGTTATTATACATTTTTGGCTCAGACGATAGAGCTATGCAACGTCTTACTTAATCAACAAGTTAAGGTTTGTATGTAAGGAAATATTAACTTTTTATTTTATAGTTAAATTTAATTTGTAATTTTTTGTGCCCCTTTGCACTTGGCTTATGGATGCCTATTGCTTTACTTGTAACTTTTCATGGCATCTTTTTATTTTGATTAAGTTGTACTTTATTTTTCATTTAATACCCTTTTCTTCTATGCCTTGGTTAGTGGGGTGTTATATTATTTAATAATCATAACAACAGTGATAGTTACATGAAGGTTAATTATGGATCTAAAAATAATGTATTTGATAATATTGATGTAGTAATAAATTTGAACTTCGACAATACAAAAATATCTTTTTCAAACAACTATACAAACTACAATGCTTTATGTATGTATAGTATAGGACATAAGTCTTGATAAAGAATAAAAAAAACTTTAAAAATGGTTCTTGTTGGATGAACTCAAGATGAAAACTCAAGTCCTTTAGGCAAGATTTATATTAGATGCTAATTTGTTACCATTGGAAGTTGAAGCAATGTATTAGTTCTTAACGTTCTATTTGATAATAGTATTAAGATCTTATAAGAGATTATTTGATTATCTCAACATAATGTTAATTGTGTGAATAATTGTTGCTCTAAAAGTAGGATTTTTAATAGTATTAGTGTAATAATAAATTTAAAACAAGCTTGAAAACTTGTTATAAAGAGATTAAAGAGATGACAAAATAATGTATGAATACAAAAAATCCTTCAATTTTATTAGCAAAACATTCAATGTGATAAACATGATGAAAAAAAATACATGCAATAATTTCAATATTCATTGAAGCACTATTTAGCAAAATAATAATGGGACCACACCATATTTGAGCTAAAACTAAAAGATGAAATAATAAGTAGCATGAAGATAGTATCTGTTGATTGTATTTATTGCAAGTTTTAGAAGATAAGTAACATTTATTATTATAATACTGTGGAATAGGTTTCTTTAGAAGAAAATGAAAAATGTCTACTCAGTTTTTATATGGGCAATTGGTTTCTAGTCTTAGTTCTAGGAATTATATAGAAGTTATGTTGAAATTATATAAATATTAGATACATCTATTTTACTTAAGAGTTATTACTAATGATGTATTTTGAGTACGTAAATGTATTTGATAGATCCTTTGGTTATATATAGACATAATAAAATATTGGTTTCACTTTCTCTGTAGTTAACTTCAAGGACAATCATAAGTCATGTAATTTTTTGCATAAACATAATATTTTATTTTAATTCATCTTGAAGAACTTATTATTCAGTCCTAAAAATGCATTATCTTATTCCAAAAATTATTCTCTACATGTAGAATCTAACATTTTTTATACTTCAAGTGAGATATCAGGTATTTAAGGGTACTGGAAAATTTGGTCCTCAAGAAAAATAATAATATCATGACCACCAAATCTATTTTGAACCTTTTACTTTCTTTTAGCTATTCCTATATACCTTTTTCACTAATTTCTATCTTGGTGTCAACCAAATATCCAATAATCCAAATTTCCTTAAACTCCATTATGTTTCTAGTTTTTAACTCATGTTAAACTCAAGATTTAAGGTCATATTGAAAGAATTGAAACTTAGCCTTCTAAGTGATATATGGAGTTTCTAGTAAAATGTCTTTGATAAGTGCATCAATATACCTTTATAATGTAATTATATTCTCAATGTGTTTTTGATTTATTAGAAGTCTATTATATTAGTTTGGGATGACTTGAATGTCATTTGAATGAGTTGTATGTTCTGTATACTTCTCAAAGGGACTACTACTTGCAGCCAACTTTGAAGAAAAAAATGAAAGAATTGTTATTTAGTAGACTATAGAAAGATGCTATTCATAGTCACTTATTTTGGTTTGCTATTAGGGGGTACTAGTCATAGCCACTTACATTGATAAAAGAAAGATATCAGGCTTTGTCTTTTGTTTATAGAATAATATCTCATAGTTGCTTGCAATTAAAATAAACTAAGAGAGGTTGTGATGAGGAGCTCTTTTGGATTCTACAATCTAAGCTTGCAAAAGTGATTAAAACTCAAGAAAGTATTCGCAATTGAACAAGGATGGTGTCACACCATGAAAATTAACATACAAATTTCTTAAATAAAACATGCATAGCTTATTTACATAGGGTATGTGATGTCATAATGCTCATAAACCTTGAAGGAAATAAATACTATAAGCATTATAAAATCCAAACTTAAATTTTGAAAGTGCATAACTTGAATAAAATATCTACGTCAATGTATCTTAATTAAATCTCAAAGTTCATAACATAATCCAAATTTCACATAAGAGTTAGCAATAGAAATTTCTAATACATCAAGTTCATAACACATAAGATTTCATAAAATTGCAACTATAATAAAAGAAATAGATCACATGAATATGTCTTCTAGGAACTATCAATATCTCAAATCTTCTGATCTTACCACATGCATCTATATTCAAACATGTATGAAGGATTAGAAACCTTCTAGTAAAGCTAACCATCTTGGTGCACCTATAATAAGCTAGAGAAAGATATCCATAGGCTATAAAAAATAATATCTTAAGTACAATAAGATTAGAATGCATAATCCATACCAAGAGGATGACCAACCATGATGTTAAATAGAATTTTTTTAAAAAAAAGATCATCTGCAATTGTACTAAAGCTAGACTCTTCCATAAGGACTTCTTGGTCAAACTTCACCTCTCTTGAAACATGCCCAATCTTAGTATCAATCCTTATGATCTACTTATTTTGTATCATTTTAAATTATAAATCCAAATTTCTAACTCATGAATAATCACAAGCAATGTAGGTCAAGTATTGATGGCTAACTAGACCCTCCATAATGCTTACTTATTATCACAACCTATGTACAATCATAAGTGATGTTAGCTTATACTAGTAGCCAACTAAATCATCCACAATTCTTACCCATTGTTACATGGTCTCAGGCCATTAAGAACCTATGATAAGTAATGTGGTTTTAGCACTATTGGTCAACTAAACCTTCTACAATGCTTACCCATTGATCTCAACATAGCAAATAGGATATAAAATCATTTAAATAAATCCATACACAAAGGTAATGTGAGAAAATCTATATTAAAGACAGACATAAAATGGAATTGTAGATCGCCTCCATAGAGGTTTTGGTAATAAAAATGGCAAGACAAGATAAAAATAATTGACCATTACTTGACCAATACTAGTGGTATTTTTACCATAATCTTACCATCACTAGTAATTAATTAACTAGGATCCCACCATGAATAATGGTTATTTTACAAGGATATTATCATAATAGATGATCAATCTAGAATTCCAAATGATAAATATGACATTCACCATGATCCTCACCATGACTAGTGGTCACTACACATGGCCTCATCAAAATCATGGTCAACTTACCATAACCCCAATACAATTAGTGGTTAATTGATCATGATCCATGGTGATGTAAAAACACAAATTTTAAAAGAAACTAAAACATACCACTTGAAGTTGAAAGATCAAGAAGCTAGATTGTAACATCCTAGAGTTCTAGATCATAGAACATTTTCTTCATTGTTTATCAAGAGTTATATTTTATTTTTTAATATTGTATTGTATTTTTCTAAATTATATTAATACCTCTTATTTTATGCTATTAAGACTTGAACATGAGACCTTTTAGTTATTATACATCTTAAGGGTTGGACTCTTACCTATTTTTCTTATTTTAGAATTGTTATATATTCTTTTATCTTTTATTTTTATTTTGGTTTACTTTGTAATTATCTTTACTAACTATATTGTTTCTAATAATGGGTAAGCTAGAAGGATGGTGATGGTTGATGATTTTTATTTCATTTATGTTTAAATTTATATTTTTCATATTTTATTTTATTCTATGATTTTGAAATAAAGTAAGAATAGGGTTATGAGACAAGTTAAAGGATATTTGAAGTTTATTCTAGTTACTCGTTTATTTTATCTTGGAATTCATTATTGGATGTGTGGCTCATCGTAGTATTATCTTTATGGCTTTAACCCATTGGTTGACCATTGGATCTCCTTTTTTGTGAATACATGTATCTAATTTTTAGAAAATATATTATTAATTCTTTATTCTTCATGAACTATCCAAATTCTACCTTTTACATCTATAAATTCTTGATAACATTGGCTTTCTTCGCATTAATTATGCATTACTCTTTCTTCCATTCTTTTGCTTGTGGTTGTGCTTGAAAAATTATCTAAACATTTTCTTATTTAACAAAGCTTTGTGCATAGCATATCTCTTAAGGTAGAGGAAATATTCTTAATTCTATTAATTTTTATAAACATCTTACCTTCTTGTATCTACTTTTCTTTTTATGATGGTTTCCATTCATGATCTAACCATATGACATATGTGTTGATCTAACCCTAGTTTCTAATGGTTAATCTATAATTTTTCATTTTTATGAAATTCCACTTTACATTTCAACACCATCTTTCTATTGCGTCATCTTCTCTCGATGGTGGTAATGTTTTCAAATATCATGACCTAGGCGATGATAAATCTAGGAGTCATGACATAAATTTTTTGTAATTTCTACAGTGGTGCATTTATCTTAGTATCAAGTGCAAATGACACATTTACATAATGGTCACTAATGGATATTTTAAATATGTTTGGGTCTATTTGACATGTTGCAATACTTAAATAGTCATTTAAGAGATCCATAAATTGACATACTTTTTGTAGGACAACTAATCTGGGACTAGTTAGTCAATAAATAAGAATTTTGGGGTAAATTGATCATGTTGCTTAGGGATTATATATTTAGTTAGTATAAGACCTTGTTTAGGATGATGTAAGGAGCTATGGCCTTAGGGTAGTTATAGGATTGATAATAGTCATTATGTAATCTAGGAGTTGGTATAGACATGCATGAAGATTTCTAATCCAATAATTGGTCTTGTCTTGCAAAAGGACTAGTTTTAGTCATTATTAACCTTATAGTTATTCTAATGTATGATGTTGGAAACCTCATGACAATATTACTGTTACATCCCTATTTCCAAATGATGTTGCTACATAATGAAGATGGTGCCTCTTCATAACAAGTGTTATTGTTATTGTAAGAAAACCCAAAAGGGTAGTTGTAATTAAGACCTGAAAGGATCCATTGTAATAACAGACATGTATCTTGAGGTAACCTTTGGGGGGTTTGACCTAGGGCATTTATACCCAGGATTAGAGGTCATGCTAGGCATGGACTGGTGAAGCCAATAAGGTAAGTTATGAGAGTTGGGTGAAGTAGGATAGGAAATGAGCTAGCCATCCCTTCTAGCTAGGTAATAGGCCTAACCATGGTGGTAGTGTTAGATTGCCTCTAAGGGATAAATTTTGAAGGAAGAAAACCCCAATGAACACTCTTAAAGCATGATCCAAATACTCTATTTCATATCAATAAAGCATTCTTTTCTTTCTTTTTTTGCACTTTCTCTATTATTTCCTTTACACATAATGTTGAATATTACATATATTTGATATTTGGTATATTTGACGTTTGCCATGACATTCAAGAATAGGATGTCATAATTGGTATTGGAGCAAACCATGACCCAAGGGTCATTTAGAACCATGGTTCGACTACAAGATCAATCTAATGATGAACCATGAAGCCACAACACAAGGAAAATTATCAATTATCACCAAATGCACCATACACTTGCAGACATTGATGGCACCGTGGATCATTGGCACCCCCAGTGCCTGCAAACACTATTGACATTGTGGATCACTAGTACCTCCGCTGCCCATGGACATTGATAGTTCCATAAACACTTCCACCTCTGGAAAATTCCAATTTTTTGTTAATTGACAAGAAATTCAAACTTTTTCATTAATTGATGGAAAAATTCAAAATTTTCGTCAACTAACTTCAAAATTTTTCTATCTATTGAAAAATTAGTTTAAAATTTTGAATGTGGAGAAAATTTTTCAAATATAGGATTTGATGCATTAATAACATATGAGATAAGAATTTTTTAAGTATGCATGCTCGCGTGGAAGTAGAACTAGGATGGGTAACCTCTTGGGAAGTTTCTTGTGTTAAAAAGTTTAGAAGCCATAATTTTTTATTTTGAAAGCCTTTTCTGATGAATGAAGTGTTTTTTCCTATAGATTTCAACTTTCTAGATACAATGGTAAAGTTAGATTAGTCCTAGGGAACCTCAAAAATCAATTTTTGTCCCCTGCCAAATGTAGTGCATTAAGAGCTTCAAAGTTTAATTTTAACATAATTCAAGCATACGATGTTCATTTTCAACATATGAATAGTCATCTCCAATATTTTTCACCCTTTTGAACTCAATGGTGAGGTTAGATTTATCATTTGGATACTAGATAATTCAATGATATCATAAAACTATGTCTTATGGAAGTTCTTGTGGAAGTTCTTCTTTCGAGCCATATAAACTAGCATATTGTAAAAATCACAACATGGATGGTTGCATGATCTTTTATAAAAAAACTATGTTTGAGTTGGTACAAATATTTGAATGGAGTTTACAAAATATGATTTTCGAAATTCCAAAACTTCAGGTGATGCAAAAGAAAGAACAACCAAGATTTCAAAAAAATCACATAGCCTTGGCATTAATTCTAAAAGTCCATCTATCAAGAAGATGTGTATGCATGGTTAACATACATTTAATTTCCAAACCAACATGTTTAGATGTTAGATTGTGTCAAGGAGCATACTTGATTAAGAGAATGGAAGAAAGTTTGAAGAATAAGTTATTCCTAAGTTATACTAATCTAGTTCCATTTATTCTTTGTGGAGACTTCAATGCAAAAGTTAGAAGTAGTGTTTATTAATTCTTAAAATATGGATGTATAAAAGAATCTTTGAAAGATGAACCTAATTTAAAGAAGATGTTTCCATCAATTCAACATGAAATTTCATTAGCTAGTGCATATTCTACTTACTTTGAATCTTCAATAGATAAATCAGATTCCAAAATTCAAGAACAGATGATGTTGATGGATAGTGCTCATTAAGAACCACAATTTATCAATTACTCTACTATGATTAATGAAGATGGATCAACAAAATTATTTACAAAGATCCTAGATTATATTTGGTATGATGTCCGATTCTTCCAAGTTACCAAGTTACTAGAGTTGATTTCTACAAAAGAAGTGGAGAAGAATCAAGATCAAGCTTTGCCATCTAGAATAAGATCATTTGATCATATACCACTTATGGTAGAATTATAATTACTTTCATCAATTCTTAAGGTTGATCAAGATCAAGAAGTATCTCACCCTTAATTTTATTTATAATCTTATTATTTTCTTGATTTTTTAATTTATATTTTAATTAGATAAGTAAAATATCAAAGATAATGGAAATTGGGAACAAAAAATTTGTTCTAACTTCACTTGGGTAACTAGATATGAGTTGCACTTTGTGTGACCCTGGTTAGGACTAGTGATTAGTGGTTGGTAGATCTTTAAAAATGAAGTATTTCAAAAGTAATATTTATTTTTCTCACATAGATTTTGTTTACAAAATAAGCAAGAAACAACTTCAAGTTCAAAGGAGAAATCAAATTATTGGAGCATAGGGTCATAAAGAGCTAGAATAAGATAGTGAATGTGGACTTGTTTGAGGATGAATGAAACTTGAGGAGGGTAGATTGCCACGTTGTTGTTTCCAAATGATGCTGTTGCATAAAGAAGATGGTGCCTCTTCATAACAAGTGTTATTGTTATTATAACAAAACCCAAAAGGGCAATTGTAATTGAGACTCAAAAGGGTGCATTATAATAATGGACATGTTTCTTAAAGTAACCTTTTGGGGTTTGACCGAAGGCATTTATACCTAGGCTTAGAAGTTGTGCTAGGAATGAAGTGGCAGAGCTAGTTAGGCAAGTCACAAGAGTCAGGTGAAGTGGGATAGGAAATGGATTGGCCATCCC
Organism: Gnetum montanum; assembly: GCA_015680685.1. Lineage (NCBI taxonomy): Eukaryota > Viridiplantae > Streptophyta > Gnetopsida > Gnetales > Gnetaceae > Gnetum > Gnetum montanum. Next base: position 82,745 of record MNCI01016782.1, on the reverse strand, counting down.
TTATGGCCAAGTAATAAGCCTAACTATCATGGTAGTGCTAGATTTCCTCGAAGAGATACATTCCAAGGGAAGAAAACCCCAAGGAAGACTCTTACAGCATGATCTAGATACTCTATTCCATGTCAATAAAGCATTCTTTTCTTTCTCTTTTTATACTTTCTTTGTGATTTCCTTTACACATAATGTCTAATATTACATATATTTGATATTTGATATATTGTCTTCTTATGCATAATGTCTAATATAATGTATATTTGACATTTGCCATGACATTCGAGAATAGGATGTCACAATTACTATCATAAGTAAAATAAACAACTATGAGTAATTTTTGCATTTTATGGTTAATTGTAAGTTTCATTTATGTGGATAAACATTTTAGTAACACTAGTGATATGTTGTCTAGCTTGGGACTTATCTTTCAATCATGTTTTAAGGAGCTTCTAAGTAGATATCCTCTACTATGAAGGTGTTCTAACCCTTTTTGCATATGTTTCATGTAGATTTAGTAGGAAACTTTGAAGGTGATCAAGGTGTAGCTAGAAGAAGGATCAACATTGAATGAAAAATTATCTCTTTATGCCTTTCTTGTTATGTTGTTGGCCATTATATGGATTTGTAATTTGGTTTATGAATATGGAATTTCTATAAAAATCTAATTCATGTTATAATAAGGTCTAAGTGACATAAATGTAATAATGTGGATTTTCAAGTGATCTCTAAGTTATTAAGTTTTTATGCATTTACATGTGTATATGATTTTATAAATTTTTAGGTTGTTTAAGGATTGATTAAGAGCTTAAGATTTAAATATCATGCTCCTTAAGCAATTTTATAAATTATCTATGGTTAAAATTTGGGATGTGACATAGATGAGAAATAAAGTTTCATGAAAATTCAGGGCATGCATAGTAGAATATAAAAATATAAGAATACCTAATTTCATGAGATATATTATAATTTGAAAGAATAAAATTAGATACACTAAGAAGAATATCAAAATTTTGAACCAATTTCTCTACCTTTGTTAGACTAGACTTAATGAAACCAAGATTCAACATGTATATGAGAAAGATTAATCAAATTAATTAAAATATAAGAATATAACATGGGTTTCTATATAGCCCTACAGTTTCTAAGATGAATTTACAAAGTAGTAGTTCATAAGAGATTAATTCATTAATTACTTGCATAAAATTAGAAATGATTTCTAAGAGATCTAGTAAATAATTAGAAAGGTCCATGTAGACTATTAAAAGAAATAGAGTTTAGCTTACTAGCACATTTATAAATAGAATAAGATTTCCAAAAATGTTAATATGCCATTATGAGCATGATCTACCATTAAACCAACCTATTCCTAGTAAGAAAACACAAATACTATCAAGTTCTAAGAATAAATAGAAAAAATACAACAAAATTATATTCTATAAGGAAATTAAGAGATTTTAAAAAATAAAAAATAAAAATCAATAATATAAAATATGTTATAATAAATATGAAAGATTTTTTAAATAAAATCCCCAAGAAGCATAGAGTGAATGTAATAAAAGCCATACTAAAGCCAAGCCATATAAAAGGGAAAATCAAAGAAAGATATTTAATCATGAATTAGGGGGTTGAAAACACAAGGCATTATGAAAAGGAAAGAGATCATGAATTAGAGGGTTAGTAACACAAGGTATCACATGAGGTGATACAAAGGTAATTATGAAGAAAAAACTTAAGGATAGATGAGTAAATTAATCAACCCTTGCATCACATAGTCATAAGGAACATAGAATCATTAAGATGATAACTTCTACTTTCTCTCTCGTAATAGCTTATGGAAAGTTGATGAAGCATTGACCTCAACTTTCAAGAATGATTCCTCAACATGGTAACATTGATGTCCAAAAACAAGAGCTCCTCTAGTCTTATATAGGATCATAAGTGATAGTTCATCTTTTCTCACAACGATTCATCTTTTAAAAATGACTTTATAATTAATTATGAGGGGTTGCAACTTGTACCCTTTCATAGCTAGCCTAAACTATGACTAGCTATGACTTGCAATAACCAATAGTCCCTTGTGCCTACAAATGAAAATGGTTCTTAGGCACTCATACTATGAACTAAAGTTAAAAATATCAAATTAAGTGTGAACCTGCTATGAGACTGCTATAGCTCACATGAGCCTTCAGCTAACCATTGCAACCTCTTATGACCCATAATAATATTTTATTATGGGATCCTAGTGAAAACACTAATTTTCTTCTTTGTTCCAAAAAATTACGATCAACTTTAAGTCTAGGTTGAGGCTAGCTACAACTTATAACAACTTGTAGTTGCCTATTGTAACTTACAAAACTTATAAAAACACTTTGAATAGACTTGAAATGAAATAGCATACACATCCTTGAGGTCTTCTATGATATAATGAGGATGATAAACTCATCAACAAGGTAGGGTAATGGATTCTCAATTATCCTCTTTCTCCAAAAGACACTTGCCTTCAAGTGAGTAGTACAATTGGGATAACATCAAGCTTCCACATATCCAAATGAAACTCATAAATTCATATGGCATTTGTAGACCCTTCATCTCTTGAGTGCATCAAGTACTAATGCATCTTCTTGTCTCTTATGCTTCTAACCTTTCTTGGTTGCAACATAATTAACATTCTTAATGTTTTTAATGGATTTTAAATTGCAATAGCATCCTTGAAAACTTTAAGACTATCCTCCAAATATAATGCCAAAACATTGCCATGAGTTAAAGTGAAATATGAAATATTAAACATATAAGAAATAATAAAATCATCAAGTAAATCAATCTCATAGTTATGGTTACTAATTTTGATCCTAACATTGAATGGACGAATTCTTCTTGAGTTGAGCATGTAGAAATGCATATTTTTCAATGTTTATTTGCTTAAATGTATCCATATAAAATTATCAACTTGGAACTTAACCTTTATCTTATCATCATTGTCTTTTGATAGACATCTCCTTAACTTTCTTATTTATTTGAGTCTTTACTTGTTGATGAAACTACTTCATTATCTTAACAAAATTAGTGCTCAAAGAAGTACAATCATCAAATTTTCTCAATTCATTAATAATATTTGGTGAAAAATCATAATTATAAAGAAATTAAATCTTACCAATGTTAGTATGAAAAGCATTATTATATACAAATGTAGCATGAGTTAATATAATCTTGCATCTTTGAGGATGATTCTCATACAAGCATCTTAAAATCTTTGAATCTAGATAAATTTAATGAAAAGACTCATATAAATAATGAGAAATTTTAAATTTTCAAAATTTTCACTCCAAAATTTTTTATTTTTTATTAAATTAAAAATTTGTAATGATGTTTTCAAGAAAATTTGAAAAATAATCAAAAATAATTTAAATAAATACCCAAAGAAATAAAAATTAACTTGCCAATAGAATTTCATATATTAAGCTAGTCTAAGATTTCCAAAACTAATGGTACATTCCAATTTTTATAAAAATAGTCTTCATTTAATTTTTTAGAAACAATGTAATTGGCTTATTCTCTTGTGTAAGACATCAACAATAGCAAGTCCACTTGCATCCACCTCCACTTTAAAAATCTTGAAGAAGTTCAAAATATCTAACATTAAAGTTATATAATTTTTTTCATTTAAATCTTGGAATGATTTCTCCGTAATTACTTTGATCTTGCTTGGCTCCATCTTGACCTAGTTCTTAGAGATAACATGACTTAAATACACAAATTTCCTCTTCATTAAATGATATTTCTTGGTAATGATAACTTTCTTGTCTTCATGCAACATTGAGCACACCATCCTCATGTGTTTTTTACGCTCATCTTCATTGAAGCTATAAACTAAAATATCATTAAAGAAAACTATGCAATGTTTACTAATCAAATCCCTCAAAACATCATGGATTAGCATCATAAATATGATTGGAGCACTGGTTGGCCAAAATGGCATGACTAAACACTCATATAAAACATTAAGAGTTTTAAAATTGAATTTCCATTCATCCCCAAGTCTAATCCTCAATTGATGATAACTTATATTTAATAGTATTCTTATATTTAATAGAAAACTTATATTCATCAATAATGTCATCCATTCTAGGAATAGAAAACTTATATTTAATAGTATTCTTATTCATAGTCCTAGAATCAATACACATACTTATCTTACTTATGTCTTTTTTAGGCTCTAAAATGAATGATACTACATATGTAAAAACATATTCCTAATGAAACCGTTTGAGAGTAAATTACTAATAAGAAGAAATTTTGATTTTTTATACATTATATTATTTCTATTTTTCTCTTATTAATTAAGAAAATTAGGAACTAATTAAATCTTTGATTGATGTAAGAAAAAAATATAAAATTTAACTAATCTAATACATGGAGAAAGGAAGGAGCATTTTAAGATTTATTTTTTTTATCTCTATTAATGGCCTTGGTGCAATTATTGCAACTAATTCAGTTGTAACCATTAGAATTACTTGTTAGTTTTGTATAAATTCATGTAAGCAATTTTTATAAGGATATATACATTTTTGAAGATTTTACATTTATCATTTTTGTTACTCTTATAATAGATAAGTTTATGTTTATTTAGGTATTTTAGTAATATAAATACTATATTTCTTTTATCATTCTAGCAAATAGATGATTTACTTATCTATTCTAATAATAGAACTAGATCTTTTGTTTTCTTAATTACATTATCATATTCTAGTTGTATAATTTTAGATAACAACTTAGTAATAAATTAATTAACTAGGAAATTTTCAAAATATTAACTCATCTTTCTAAAGGAGACTTGGTAACAAAGGGTTATTTAATATATTTCTAAACTTAAATTTTAATTTTATTTAATGATAGGATTGAGTTAGGCAATATTACAACTCCGTACTATACTACTGTGATAATTTTATTCATATATTACTTTTCAAGTCATTCTTCTAATTTTGACCCATCATTTTGGTGTTGTTGCTAAGAAAAACCACTTTTGAATATATTATAGTTTAATGGATATAGGATGGTTCCAAGGGTTACCACTTTTTTAAAAGTAAGAATAGTGGCTAGAGGGACAAAATAGATGATTCATTTAAATACTTACTGATCATCTTTCTCTAGTAGATTAATATAATTCTTTGATTGAGTTAAATATATATGATGATAGTTTAGATGAGGATATAGAATTATTAATTTTTCAAACCGAAAAAATAGCAATGAAAAATTTTAAGAAATAATCAAAAGAGAAAGATATAAACTTACACCAAAGTGTAGCATCAAAAATGACTTAAGGGAACATCATAAATGAATACAATGATAGTTCAACATCATTGTGCTTGAGCTATTATACATATACCACCAATCACCTAGTAGATATTGATGTTTTAGAAGAATGATCTAGTGGTAGATCTATTATCAACTTGGAGTAGGTTCACTCTAATGAAAAATAACCTTCAACCCACAATAAATCCAGATATTATGAAAGATAGATTAATATGCTAGAAAACAAGAAAAGTAACTATCTTCAATTATAGCAAAGAATATTACAATAGGGTTCCAAAATCCAAAACACATCCAAAAATGTACTCATGATACTCAAATAATGTTGTAGAACATGAGGCTTTACAACCACACAATGAATGTTCTCAATCCAAGACACAACCAATAAATAATCTCTCCAACAAATCATAATTTGAATCATAGCATACAATAAAGACATAATAATACATAGGCTAATACATCACATAATTGATCATGGAGATGCAACCATACATTCACTCACTCTATGTGCTATATATGGTCTTGCTTAGTTGATTAACTTACATTAATTCATGATATGATGATACAAAACATAAAACAATACCAATATTCATTGGATTTTGGAGTCAATAAACCAATAAACCTTTTAGCAACTCAACTTGAGAATTTCACAATATTTCTATGTTTTCCTCCATCATTTTGGCTATTTCCTAAATTGGAACAGTAAGTTTTAGAAGTTTCCCTAGCGATATAGTTTTTCTCTAGCCTCTCCCAAATGTCTAACTGTTAAACTTTGTTATCAAGTGGAACATTTCACATTTGCTTGAGACATTTCCACCAAAGCTAAGACATCATAGCCTAACTTGGGATTTCTTAGCTAAGGCATCTTACTTATCCTAGGACAGCTTACATAATTATACGACATCTCACACTACTATGAGATGTCTTACTTGAGATAATAATTTCTTAGTCAAGATGTCTCTCTTAAATCTAGGACATCTTCTACAAGCTTGAATCTAAGTTAAGACATCTCCTGACTTATAAGACATCTCTCTAGAGCCTAAAAACTTGTAAAAACCATTATAGGAAAAAACACAAGGGAATCAAAAGAGGTGTTCCTATACTAGATCTCCCACCCTTCAAAAAGTGAACTTATATGAATAAGGAAGTAAGAGTTAAAGTGATTTCTGACTCTTGAAGTTTGGTCTCATTGACATATATAACATCATCAGTATATTGTTCCTTCCAATGGATCAAATACTCATGCCTTTTACTCCACGAGTTCTTGAATCTTTCCTTCACTTGAGTATAGCTATCTTCCTCTCCATTGAAGGCTTGGACTACTCAATAGTCCTCTTCAACTCATTGATGCTACCATGTATGATTTTCTCATTAACTTGTTCATGATAAAGAATAAGATCTATAATATTAAACATAAAAGACAAATTAACATCATTTGATAAGTCAATTTCAAAAGCATTATCATTAATCTTTATCTTTATCTTGAAAGGATCCATCTTCTTAGCTTTCAACTTGGAGAAGTTAACATCTCTAAATTACTTCTCATTCAAGAGCACCCAAACCAAGTTACCAATAGCAAAATTTCCTTTCCTTTACTCTCATTTCTCTTGAGAAATCTCTCTTCAGTCTTCTTCTTAAGTTTTGATTTTACTTATGCATGGAGATCCCTCATCTTTTACACAAAACTAGCACTAAGTTAAGCTTCTTCATTAAATCTCTTCAAAACATCCATCATCTTTGGATAAATCATAATTCATCTAAAATGGGATTTTACCTATGGTAATATATAGAGTATTATTATACGAGAACTTAGCATGACATAAAAAAGTTTCCCATTGATTAGGATGTTCATCATAGAAATACCTTAAAATATCTAACAATGATTTATTCACCATCTCTATTCAGCCATCAAATTGTGGATGATATGCACTAGAAAAATTTGGTTTTGTTTCTAATATTTTTCAAAGAGACCTCTAAAAGTGAATAGTGAATTTGGAGCTCTATCATTAAAGAATATTCAAAGGAATTCCATGTGACTTCATAAAATACTGGAAAAATAAATTTGCCACATGAGAAGCATTTCTCATCTTTTTTCATGGAATTAAATATACCATCTTAGAAAACCTATCCATAACAACAAAAATTACATTTTTCCCACTTTTTTTTTTGGAATGCCTCTCACAAAATCCATGGATATACTATTTCATGGATCCTTGGAAATTGGAAAAGTTATATAATGTCCATTCACTCTTCTACCACCTTTGAACTTCTAACAAGTTAAACACTCCAAAATTGGAAACTTTTAGTTGTCATGCTAGGCCATAAATAGGGACTACCCATAAGTTCTAATGTTTTATCCTTACTCGTATGACTTTCCATGCCACTATAATGATTTGAAAACAAAATATTCTTTCTAAAACCATAATTAGGAATATAGACCTTTTCATTTTTGAACAAAAATTCATCTTGAATGTGATATTCTCTTCATTGGTCTATCCTACTTAAAAATATCTCTTTGATGCTTTGTCAAACTTGCCCAAAATCATAATCATGTTCATACAAATTAATAAAATCATTTATACCTTCCACATGAGGCACACTGACATTAACAACATGCACCCTAGATAATGCATTAGCCATCACAATGGTTTTTTTACTTTTATGCTTTAACATAAAATTAAACTCCTATAATTGTGAATCCCACATCATATGCTTTGGACTTGACTTATTTTGTGAATTTAGAAATCATATTACTTTATGGTCCATCAAAGTAAAATTCTTGGACAACAAGTAATGTCTTCAATGCTTGATTGCTTAAAGAATAACATACAACTTCATCTCATATATGCTATATTTTTGCCTTGATGCATTCAACTTTTTAAAAAAGAAAGTAACATACCTACATTTTTGTAAACGTACCCACCAATGGCAAGTCCACTTTCATCCACCTTCATCTAAAATAGCTTCTAAAAACCTCGAATTGCAAGTACTAGTTCACTGGATATTTTTTCTTTCAACAAGTTAAAGCTCCTTTGGGTTTTATTATTTCACTTGAAATCTTTATTTTTCTTTAACAAAACAAACATAGGTCATGAAATATCTCGAAAGTTTTTATGAACCTTCGATAGAATCTTGCTAAATCAAGGAATGATCTTACCTTTCCAATATGCTTAGAAGTTGGCCAATCTCTAATAGCATTCACCTTATTAGCTTCCATTTGAATTTGGTTTCTAAAAATCAGATGCTCCAAATATGTGATTTTCTTCTTAATGAAATGACTTTTCTTCATATTGATCACTGACTATGCTTTCATATTGATCAAGTGATCTAACTTCTCTTTCTCATTAGGGTTATACACCAAAATATTATTGAAAAAGATAATACAACACTTACCAATCAAGTCCTTTAGCATGTCATGCATTAACCTCATGAATGTAGTAGATGCATTTGAGAGTCCAAATAGCATCACCAATCACTTAAACATTTTATCTAGTTTTTGAAAGTTATCTTTCATTCATCATCATGTTTGATTTGAATTTTATGGTAACCACTCTTCAAATTAATCTTGCTAAATATTTTAGCATTAGTAAGGACATTAAGGATATCATTCATCATTAGAATAGGATACCTATATCTATGATCTTATTCATTACCTTGGAATCAATGCACATCCTCCATTCATCACTATTCTTCTTTGGCATTAATATTACTAGAGTTGTACAAGGTGAAATGGATTCCCTCATGAAGCAATTTGTACATAACTTTTCTACTTACCTTTGCAATTTTGTCCACTGATTCGGTGCCATTTAGTATGCTCTCTTCTTTGGAATGATTGGACCAAGAATGAAATTAATTTGATATTGTATACTTTTCATTGATAGCAATCCATCTAATTCTCCCTTGAACACCTTGGGAAATTTCTTCTTCAAGCCTAGCATACATGTAGGAAGTTTTACCTACACAACACCATGGTTAGAAGCAACTACTGATATGACAAAACCAAAACTAGCCTCATCATATTCCTTAATATATTTTCTCTCTCCTAGAAGGATTAAGGAAGAATTAAATAAGCTTTGCTATCTCACTTCTTCAGCTATCATAAAACTCAACTCATGGATTTCATCAAGTCTAGATATGCTCCATAAATTTCTTGCTCCATCAAATTGAGTACCATTATCAATATTCTAAGGTCTACCAAGAATTATATCTACAAAATCAATTGGGAGCACATCACACTTTACAACATGATGGAAACTTCCAATTTTGAATTTCAAAGTACATTATTTCTTGACCTCTTGAAAGATATATCTAGATAACCAATGCATATTTTAGGATCTAGGATGAGGGTTAGTTATCAAACCTTATTTAGAAATTACCCTAGAAGATAATATTTTCTTAGACTTCCCTATTAATCAAACATGAATCCATTCCCCACCAAGTAAACATCTATTTCCACTTTGAAACAATTTTCTAGTAGGATGATCTCCTCTATTCACATTTCTTATGAATGCATAAAAATTTAATTCAAAAACTTCCTTAATCTTAGGAGTATTAAAATTATATCTTTGAAGAGTTTGGCTTGATGTCTCCTCTAGCTCCATGTTTTATACATTTTTTCCCTTGGCTATTTTGAGAAATGGACATTTCCATTCCTTGTATTCCAATTCTTCATACTTAAAGCACTAAATCTTTAATGAGCTACTACCTTGATGCTTAACTCCCTTGCCTTGTTTTTTCTTGGCTTTGTCTTTTTTATCATCCTTCTCTATCTTCTTATCATGGCTACCATCTCTATCTTTAGATTTGGACTTGGATCCCTTGTCATTTCCTTGGAAGTTTGTTTAATCCTTTTTCCAAATCTACTTAGTTTCTTTTCTTTCTTAAGTGCTAAATCATAAGCCTCATTAGGTTTTTGTGGCTTATAAAATGATACCTCCTAATGGTATGGTATGCTATTTTAAAACCTCCTAAAAAGATTAAAACCTATTTATACTTCTCCTAACTTACCTTAGCTTGATGTAATAGTTCACAAAATTCGATGTAAAAGTCCTTAACATCTTTGTTACCTTACCTTAAGAATTTCAACTTCATAATGGTCTCTTGGCTTTAATAAGACTGTTTAGATTTTCTTCTCAACCTATATTTCATTAGATTCCAATATTTGATGGGTTGACCATTTTACTTTCGTAACCTTGAAACTCCTTTTGCCATCAAGTAGAAGTCATACCTTCTAATTTAGATTCAATAATAAGTGGCCTTAATGAATTTGGTACCTCTTCTAATTTAAGGTTCTTATTAAGTGGCCTTAGATTTCTTGAAAAAGCATTGGTGCCATCTACAACATTAAAAGTCTTAAACTCAACATGCAAGAGTTTTATAAAATTATGGAACACTCTAGCAAGTATTGCTTCATCCTCCTCATCAAAATTTCCATGGGAAAAGGCACAAGCTAGTGATGGAGCTCTTGGAATTCTTATTTGAGAAATAGAATTTCCTCTTAATGGAATTCTTCACTAATGGACTCTAATACTTCCATAGCTGGATTATCGATCTTCATTATTCCCTTCACCTAGCTATGATACTTCTCCATCACCCTTCGAATATAAATGTTCATCACCTTTACATGTCTGAATATGATTGGGACCTATATTTCTATCTACCTTTGTACTGATTCAACCAAGAAACCCTTAATTAGAAGATAAACTTTATGCTTTTCATATTTGTATTTAGGGCTTGGATCTATTTCTTCTTAGATGCCATCTAAAATTAAAACAATCCTCAACCAAGTACAAGAAATAATTAAACTAAATCTTTATATCAATATAAAGCTAGAGCAGGTTTAGTCCAATGGAAAATAGCCTTGAACACACTAAATTTAGATATGATGAAAGATAGATCAATATGCTAGAAAATAAGAAAACTAGCTATCTTTAATTATTGCAAATAAGATTACAATAGGATTTCACAACCAAAAACACATCCAAAACACACTGATAACACTCAAACAATGTTGTAGAGCATGAGGCTCTATAACTACATAGTGGCTATTCTCAATGTTAGATACAACTAATAGAGAATCTCTCCCATAATTGAGAACTAAGATCTTAATAGACAAGTAAGATAGAAGAACATATAGGTTAATACATCGTATAATTAACCATGGAGCTGCAACCATACATGCACTCACTCAAGGTGTTCTACCCATTCTTTCTCACTTGATTAACTGAACCTCTTAAAAATTATGTGATGAATTTACAAGAATCTAAACATGAACATTATACTAATTGGAAGGAAAAAATAAAAATAAAGAGTTACCTACTAATTAGAAACATGTAAAATATAAATGTACAAACTTCCTTGATGAGTCACATTATTGGGCTACATCAACAAGATGCCATCAATGTGACCCTATTGATGAGATCTCATCAACATGATCCTGTCGACGTGGGGTTTGCCACATTGATGTGTATCCATCAACATGGCCCCCTTATTTTTACCTATAAATATGCATCTACCTATTGCATTTATGGTAATCTTTCATAAAAGATAAAATGATAAAAATCATATGCCTCAGTTACACTTAATCATACATTTGCACTTCACAAGTGGAATGGAGAAGATAACGATTGAAATGGTTAGACTCACCTCCTAGAAACCAATGCACTTAGAGAGATAAAGTTTATGAAATTTGATTGGATTGTTAAGTGAATGCTAGTGATTCATATGGTTGGGTCTAGGGTATATTCATTGATCATCATTGGCACTATTGCTAGGGATTTTAGTTAGCTATGTGTGCTATTTAGGACTAAGTGAAAATTATTTAGAATCATTGCAATGAACCTTAAAGTCACAATCATTGAGAAAAAATAATATTAAAAGCACACTATTTTTCTTTCTAGCTAAAATTTCATCTTCTCATAGGGCTGAGATTCTTCGTTGTTGTTCAAGCACACTTCTAATCAAAGGTGTGATGGGTCAAAGTAATTAGTGCCCCAACAATGCAAAGTGGCTATTCTCATCCAAATGGGTATGCACAAGATTTTACCTTCATCCTACATTTGGATGAATAGATGTAGTGGAGGGACATGGAGGACAACATTGTGTTGCCACTTGATCGATTAGTTTCTGTGATGCTACTCAAAACTCTCATGAGGTTAGGCATCTATGTTCAATATGTTGTGCAAGACCATGACTATCAGGATTACCATCCCATAGAGGCACAAAGTAAAAGAGATTGGCAACAGTAGAAGCACTATGAAGCTTTGAAGGGGAAATGATTCAATAACCCCTTGTTCTCATTGGGCCAAAAATATGGCAAGGTTTCCTTTTCTAGGGGCTTTTAATTCATTGACACTCCTTCCCTTGGTTTTGAGGAAGAAGGCTTGAACCAAAATTTACAGTCCATTGTAAACAAAGATGGAAGTCATGGTAAGGATAAGGACAAGTAGCATGATGGTGATCATGGCTATGACCATAGAAGACAAGGTGGTAGGCACTGTGGTGTTGCTAGTCCTCCTTCCTCTTTACCTTCATCATCCTCTTCTTCCTCCTCTAGCTTCAACTAAAGCTATAGAGGAAGTGACCATGATGGAGGTGATTGGTGGGATAGAGATGATTGTTGGGCCCATTAGACTAGTTAAGACCAAGGACATGGATAATTAAGGGAGGCCTAACACTAAGAAAGAAGGGAAAGTAGAGGACATCATTGACATCATGGCCATCATAGGGGCTATGACCATGATGAACCTTTGCTTACAACAAGGAATATGGTAGGCATCGCAAAGTTAGTCAGAATTTTAACAAGGCATGTGAAAGATAGCAGAATCAAGCATTTGGATATGAATAATATCCCCAAGTTCGAAGATGGATACAACTTAGATTCGCAAAATCATATTCAAGGCTTTCATGATGCCTATATCTTACAAAATGTGGAGAAAAATGGTAAGAATTAAAGTTGTTCCCAAGGATACTTGTCAATGAAACTAAAAGTTGGTACTAGTTCTTAGATCCAAAATTAATTCATTGATGGAGTATGATGCTTGAGCTCTTCAATGATGAGTATTAAAGATACTCTCAAGTGTCCAATCTAAGAAAATAGATCCAAGGTTGGAAACAAGGAATACATGAACCCTTGGACACAACCATGGGTAGGTATAATTCTTTCTTGCACTGATGTCCTAGCCATGGTTATTCTCAAATAGAGAAACTTTGCCATATCATAGATAGACTCCACACAAAAATGAGGAAAACTCTTAGGGTTTATGCCCAAGAGAGACTTTCAAAATTAAGGGCCCATCAGATTCAAAGGTTGATAGAGTAGGTTGTCAAAGAAGGAGAGTTCAAAAAAAGGGAAAGTATGGAGGAGTACAACTAGGATCCTTCCTTAGACAAAGAAAGGTCTAGGTCTATGACAATGAGGAGGACAAAAAACTTGATGAGGTGGTGCAACGAAAGACCTTGCTAATTCAGAAGTCTATTTCTAAAATTTCAACCAAGGTAGATAAAATTTGGAACTTTTTAGATAAAACATTCCAATCCGCTCTAAAAATAGTAGAGGAATCCAAAGAGCAAAGTAGTGAACATGATCATGTACTACTAGATGACTTACAATTAACTTATATAAAGTACTACTAGATGACTTATCTTACACCCATGACCATGTAGAGCTAGTTCCATATCTCTAAAGAAAAAAATACAAGACTAGAAGTAGACACATTACATAATCAATGCAAAGGATTATAAGGGAAAAATTTACAGATCATGAATACATTACATTAGAGTATAACCCACCTCACCAAGTAGGGGTAGGGGGTGGTTATTGAGAAAATAATTTTCCTAATATGCCTAATATGGGAAGAAGCTAGAAGAGATGGATGTAGACATATGAAATCTCTAAAGTCATGCTTCCAAGTCTATCAACCTCACTTAGAGCTATCAATTCTATTCATGAATCAATTCCTACTCTCATTGGAGTTCTTCTTATTATTCCTACTCATGATTTCTTTTATTTTACAAGAGCTTGCACTAGGCTCTATCTAGTTTGACTGTCACTCGATGAAATTTCTCTTCTAGCTCTATGTGTGATTAACCTATATAAGTTTGAACCACATAGAGATAACTCCACCATTTTATCTATACATCATCTTCATCTTCATTAAGTCTCCTTTTAATGACAACAATAGCTGCTTCATGGTAGAGAATGTACATGTTTTCCAAAAGGTCCATTTTCTACTCTATTATTAGTTCACTTATGGCCATTTTTTAGAGTTTGGTATGTAAGGTGTCAAATTTCTCCTTCATCTTGTGCATTTTCTCAATTACTCATTCACTTAATAAAGCTACAAGTTTTTGTAGTCTATGCACCTTGACATTGTAGGTTGACTACTTGATCAGATGAATATTTCTAAGCTCATTACTTTTCTTGATCATCTTGTTTGTCAACTTTTATTATAAGATCTAGTGCTCCTTTTCTATATAAAGGTACTTATCCAAAAATTGGATCGTGATTTAACTTTCATTCTCTAACCTTTACACCTATAGAGAAAGAAAAAGTACATGCTTCTCCTTTCTTAATTCATTCTTTCTCATTCTTGGTATTTATCATCATGGATGCCTCCTAAGGAATCTTTGGTCATTAGGGTGCCCTAGCCTAACAAAACTCAAGTAGTTGTAGCCTAGAAAACTACACAACAACCTCCTATGATGGATAATGCTACTGCCTCTTCCTCACAACCAAAGGTTGATAACTAGAAAACCTCAACTAAGCAAAGGAAGAAGCATAAGCAAAAGCCTAGAAACAAGGGTCATAAGTAGATGGAGACATGGAAGGATGTGGGTTCACCAAAGCCCACTCCCATCTCATCTATACCCATAACCTCCTTTGCCTAGCCCACTTCAACCAACAAGCCATAGGAGGGCACTAAGACTCATAATTAGAAGAATGAGGAAAAGCTCCAACAACCATAACCTAAAGCTTAACTTGGTATTTTGGGGTGCATGGAGGAAGTGTAGCACAACCAAGGTAAGAAGCCCATGACTAATGGCAAAAACTTCCTTAATGCAATGGACCAAGTTAGGCAATCCCTCAAGTAGAAGAATACAACTGTAAGCTTGTATGACCTGGTCATGACTTCCATCACACATCATGAGGCATTAGTCAAAATGTTGACTTCCATCCCTATTAGTAAGGACATCCCCACTAACAAGGAATTCATCCACGTAGTGATGGTCCCTACCTCATCAAGGGAGGAGAAGTCAACACCTTTAGTATTTTGTGATAGCAAAATCAAGGTTAATCCCCAAAATTGCAAAATAACTAATGCTCCATTGTTTATAAGCATACATGTAGGGTAATTTAAAGTGCATTGGATGCATGTTGATGATGGAGTTGCAACTAATGTCATCCCATGCACCATCATTGAATGCTTGGGCTTAACTGAGTGAGTACAACCTACCAACACCATAGGTCTTATGTCCTTCAATGGATCAAGAGTTGTTGTCAATGGGTTTATCTTCTTGGACTTTGTGGTAGGTGAATAATTCTGCATATCTGGCAATTTCTTGGTGGTGGAGGAGACGCTAGGGTTTAACCTTATCCTAGGAAGACCTTGGTTAGCTTAGTTGCAAGCCATGTCTTCTTCTATCTACCAAGATATTCACCTTCCTTATGAGAAAGGTGAAATCATCATCCATGGTGTTAATGTGGTTTCCCTAGCTATCAACAATGTGAACATAGAGCAGGGGTCTAAAGTGGAGATTTAGGAGGAAACTCCTAGCCATGAAGTCCATCAACCCAAGGAAGAGCAACAACCAAAGAACAATAATGAAAAGTAGTGAGATGCATTATGGGATGAACTCCCTTTTAGCATCATCAATGAAGGTGATGGTGAATATAAGCTTGTGTAAAGTAGACCTTACTCATTCCCTAATCTTTCAAGGATTAGGAAGAATCTACACAAGCTAAATGCACCTTAACCTTTCCATCCCATGCCCTTATGACTAGATGCACCGATAGCCATGTAGCCTCATCTTTCTTTATTAATTTGTTATACCTTTTTATGCACTTTGGTTTACTCTTTATGCATGTAGCCTAAGTTTCTATTTTCACTTACATTTTAAAATATTACAGCCTTTTTTTTTCTTTACTTTTATTTATGTTATAAATATCAAAAAAGCCTTAAAAATTTTAAAATATGAAATCACTGAAAAAATATATAGGTTTTTATTCAACAAAGGCCTGTTATGACATTAAACTAGCATCCCACTCCACCAATACTTTAAATTGGCATCATAGTCAACTAAGACTTTAAACTAGCAGCATAATCTGCTATGGCCTTAAACTGGTAAAACAACATAACTTGTGCCAGCCATGGCCTAAACTATCAAACAACTCTTTTATTACATTTCTTTTTGTTTAGTTTTTTATCATATGGATTAGCTATTTGTAATGAAAATCATCAATATAGTCATTTATAATGAACAACATATATATAGCGAAAAGTAAAACTAAAATTTAAATTTAAAGTGTTCATAACATACATAGCCATGGCCACACTATGTGGAAAAAATGTCAAAAATAATAACAACCATCTATAACATGGTCTTGGTGTAATGAAAATAAAAATGTATAGCCAATAGGCTAAAAATGAGTAGATGGAGGATCCTAAGGAGCATTTAGAGGAGGAAGTGGTGGGTCATCCCCACCCTCACTGTTGGGGTTGCCAATGTCTCTTGACACTTGAAATATAACACATGGCTAGTTAGTAACCCATAGCCAAAACCATGACTTCAAACTAAGAATATAAAGCATAAAATGGATCAAACTTGTGGAGATTCTAGCTTCATGACTTTTAGGGATAGATGTGGAAGGCCTTCCTACAAATGAAAGAGGATCTGGTCCTCCATCATGTTAACCCAGTCTAGATTCCTAAGATCAATGCCAAAAAGGATGTTGGCCCTATCTATAGTAGTCCAAGTAGGAGGCTCCTGGGTAGTAGTAGCCTTAGAGGCTTCACTTATAATAGTAGTAACCTAAGTAGGCAATTTTTCCACTGTGAGAGCACTCTCAAAGAGATGATAAGAACACTTTACCTAGATCCCCTAGATGAAAAAATCTCTCTTTTTTCATTCAACCAACTCCTCTTTGAGCCACTTAATGTAGGCCCCACGAGCTACTTTGTACTGTCACTTGTGAACCTTTTATTTCTTACCCCACTCTAGGACCTAAGTGTNGTGAACCTTTTATTTCTTACCCCACTCTAGGACCTAAGTGCAGTGACCTTTCTAGTCCTTAACCTTTTGGGAGATTAGGTCCATCTACATATATTATTTCACCATCTACCATGAGAGCACTACTTTGTCTTGAATGTTATGCCAATAGTAGGCCCATGTGATCTTGTTAGTCCACATGTCTTCTGAGTTAGTCATTTGGGTTTCTATAAAGTCCTTGTAGTCTTGGAGTTCTCTGATCATATTCTCCTACCGTTGAGTTTTCTCCCTTAAGGCTACAACTTCCTCCCATAGGAATTCATTGGACCTATTTAACTCCCATGAAGTTTTTGCATAAGACATTGCTGTAGTAGTTTCATACAAGTTGAAGGGTACACTAGATACATGAAAGAAAAGCTTAGGTGAGGAGTTAATCTCCATGTCTTAGCTAGCATCCCACTTCATAGAAGGCACTACACATGCATGAACTACAACCATAAGCATAAGGTGAAACCTAAGATGACCATAAAATAAGCATAACCTATAACATAGAAAAAAAAACTAAGGCATATAAAACAAAATTCTTACCTATCTTAGGTGAAACCTATTACAACTGGTCGATGATAGCCATCCTACTTATGAACTCCACCTTATTTGGGGTACCCATGGTTTTGCATGAAACTTAGGAATAAGGACTTGCATCAGTGGCTTAGGAACTACTACAAGATTAACAATCATTGAATGGTTAGGATGAAAATAAAAATTAAACAATAGGTTATAATGAAAGTGTTAAGGTGTGGGCATACCTAGCATGTTCTCTTCCTCCTCTGGGATGAGGATGGGGGATGTACCCATCATTGCCTCATTGAACAAGGAATCTAGTTCATTTATGTCAACCTTAGGCTGTAGGAGTGCTTCCTCTACATGTTTTTCTTCTTCCTCTATAGTAGCTTGGGCTACCAGATCTTGACTCTTGTTTGCAACCATAGCACATAGAAAACTGGTTAATACATGAACCATAACATAGCCATAAAATTTAAAACAACCAAACATAGATAAAGCATACCTATGACTACTTGCTATGATCGTGTGAGCTTAAACTTAATCTTCTTCGAGGTAGGGTGGTTTGATGTTAGTGGTGCCTCCTCCATTAACCTCTTGAGTTTCTCCTTGGCTATCCTTTCAGCCTCCCTACATTATCATTTGGCCTCCAAGATGCTCACAAGAAACATGAGAGGCTCCTCATCATCTATGCTATCAGGGGACTCAGATTTCATACCATCAAGATCCTTAGTGTTGATGAACAAAAAATCATCCATCCCCTCTTGTGTCTTCTGGGCTTGCACCATTGGATAAATGTGCTTTATCAAAGGCCTAGAAAGTTGGCTTGGGTCTTGGGCAACCCATCGCCCATTCCTCCATACCATAAGAACCTCTTCAAATAACCTACAAAGAATGTAAAATGCATGTGAATTATTTTAGAGGTGTCAGCATGGAGTCTAAGGATCTCCTCTTGAAGCCCAACATCCAAAGTAGCCATCCAATTGAACCTGGCACCATCCATTAGGATCTTCTTAAAGGTCTAGCTAGGATGTTAATCACATTTGTTTGCAATAATAGTATGGGAAACCCATGAGACTTGAAGAAAGGATACAATTCATTTGCATTAGGGTTCATGAAGGTAACCATGGAAATTCTGGAGTGGCCTATGTTGGTACCAAGCCACTCCAAAACTTCCTCATGATGGCTTGATTACCTCACTATTTTGGTGGCATCCTTTGCCCTATTAGTAGGAACACCAAACAAGTTATAAAAGAGGCCCTCATCAATGTTCATGTTAACCTTCACACCTTGAATAGTATTGTTAAAATGATCAAGTTCCTTATTGAAGGAGGTGATGACATGCAACATCTTTGTAGTAGGGATGGAAGGGATAGGTGCCATGAATAGATCAAGCAAACATACATGCTCAATGTTTGCTTGGATGTATCCAGGCACTTGTTCTATTAGCCATTCTTGTGATGGTATCATCTCATTAAACTTTAGGATGAGGGTCTCCTCATTATGTCTTAAAAGTGGAATAGAGATGGAAGGTCCTACAAAGAAAAAACCAAATAGTTAGCATCAACATAGGCAAGTTAGAGTAATAGAACACTTAGAAATTTCATGACCAATAGCCCTTATGTTTATCTCTCCTCTTCTTTGATGTGGTTTGAGTAGAGTTCCTAGTGGAAAGGGTTTGGTCCAAAGAGCTTGAAGCCTATCCACTAGTTGTGTATCATCCTATCATCCTTGCACTTCTTATATACAAGGTTGAACCTTGGGGTGTATTTACCAAAATCCCCTCTCAACTATTCATACATAATTAGTTCTAATTTAGGGATCATTGGTGAATTCATCTAGGGTAGTTTAAGCCACTACCAAGGTTTGATCATTAATGATCAAGCTTTGATCATTGACTTTGTACATGCAAGAACATAAAACCAATGAAGTTAGAAAGGGAAGTTTGACCAATAAAGCTAAGAAAAACATAAAATGCCATAATAACCATGCTTACCCCTGTAGATGATACATGATGCTAGGCAAGTTTCGGAACAATGTGTGGATGCTATGCATCACCATTAGAGTATTTTCAACATTATACTAAATATGCTCTAGCATGGTCTAGATATCTATGAGGTAACATAAACTAATCATGTTTTCAGTTTCCATTGTTGCTTTAGGAGGTGGGTTGTTAGTAATAAACTTGGCAACCAAGTTGTATGCCCAAGGCAAAAGTGTCTCCGCTATGGCCCTAGCCACATCCATGGATAAGTGTGATCACAACAACACACTGAAATTCTGAAGGATGTAGGCAAGGAATTCCCATGTCCTAGGCTAGAAGCATAGTGATACCTTCCACAAAGACATGTTAGGGAGGGGGGTGTTGGCCTTGGGGTGGCCAATATAACATAGAATACCCACCAACTCTACAATGATGAGAATGGGCTTCAAGTAGACCCTTCATGAAGCATAGCAAAAACATTATGACCAATTAGAATTTCTTAACAAGTTTGGAAGAACTTCCTAGTCAGGGGTGAAATTAGACCTTGCAAAAAGCTCTAAGGTTTTTATTCCATTTTTCTTAAGAAATTCCATGAAAGAAATCATTACAATATTTTATAGCCAAAACTTCATAACCAAAATTAAGCCTTAGTCTAAACTGTGCATAAACATAAAAAAATACATTAAAACTTAACACCATCATTTTAGCACCATCATTCAAGGTGTGAAGATTAACATGGAAATTGATTATGTAATCTTTTACAAATTTTTTGGTATCCCCACTGATGGTGCAAAGGTTGTTATAAGAATAGTGAAGGAATTAGACCATTGTGAGGAATTTTTGGAGTGGCTAGGTGATAGCATGGGGCACTTTAGAATTTCTATGGATAGCTTTACGAATCTTCATGCAAAGGAATCATATCCTTTGTTTAGGTCTCAAGAATTTTCCAAACTATTATCACAAAAGAAGATGATTAACATCATGCAAGGGTGGACCTTTAAGAAGGTCCTAATAGATGACACTAGGTTCAACTAGGCAACTACTTTGACTATTGGGGTTTAAGATGAGATCCTCAGACTCCATGTTGATGCCTCTATAATAATCCACATGCATTTTGCATTCTTTGTAAGTTATTTGAAGAGGTTTGTAGAGTTTTTGATGGTGTGGAGGAATGGATGATGGATTGCACGACACCCAAGCCAACTTTCTAGGCCTTGGTTAAAGCACATTTATCCAATGGGGAAGGCCTAGAATCCACTAGAGGAATGAAGGATTTGTTGTCCATTATGATAAAGGATCTTGATGGTAGGTGATGTGAGTCCCCTAATAGCATGGATGACAAGAAGCCTCTAATGTTTCTAGTAAGCATCCTAGAGGCAAAAATGATGACATAGGAAGGTTGAAGGGGCAACCAAGGAGAAACTCAAGAGGCCCGTGGAGGAAGCATTGATGGCATCAATCCAACCCACCCTAAATAAGCTTACTTTTAAGCTTAAGCCATTGCCATAGGAAGCCACAAGTATGTTTATCTATGTTTGGATATTTTAAATTTTATGGCTATGGTATGGTTTCATGTGTTAACTAGTTTTCTATGTGCTATGGTTGCAAACAAGAGCCAGGTCCTAATAGCCCAAGCTACCATAGAGGAAGAACAAAGGCCTATAGAGAAGGCACTCTTACAACAATCTAAGGTTGAAGGGTTTGCCAATGCACATATAAATGATCTAGACACATTATTTGGTAAGGCAATGCCAAGTACATCCCCCATCATCATTCAAGAGGAATGAGAGAAGGATCCTAGTATGCCCATACCTTAATGCTTTCATTATATTCTATTATTTGATTTTGGTTTTCATCCTAACTATTCAATGATTGTTATGCTTATAGTAGTTCTTGAGCCATCAATGAAAACCCTTGTCCCTAAGTTTCTTGTGAAACCATGGGTAGAGGCCCTAGACAAGGTGGAGTTCATGTACAGGATGATTAAGGACATCATTAACTAGTTACAATAAGCTACATCCAATATAGGTGAGGACTTTACTTTCTATGTTTTAGTTGTTTAGCTATGTTATTGGCTATCCTAGATTGTACATTATGTTTATGGTTGTATTCTTATGTTTGTGTAGTACCTTTTGTGGAGTGGGACCCTAGTCAAGACATGGATATTGACTTCTAACCAGAGATTCCATCCAATGTAGCTAGTGTATCCTTGAAGTTGTATGAGATTGCTACAAATTTAGCAATGTTATGTGCAAAAACATTATGAGAGTTGGAGAGGTCCAATGAATCCCTATGGGAGAAAGTTGTGACCTTAAGGGAGAAGACTCAATGGTAGGAGGAGATGATTAGAGATCTCCAAGACCACAAGGCCTTTGTGGAAGTCCAAGTGGCTAACTCAAGGGAATTGTAGACCAAGGAGATCATGTAGATCCACTATTGGCATACCATTCAGGAAAAAGTAGCACTCTCATAGGAGATGATAGAACAACAAATATAGATGGACCTAACCTTCCAAAACATTGAGGATTGGAAAGCTCACTGCACTTGTATCCTAAATTGGGGTAAGAAACAAAAGGTCCACAACTGATAGTACAAGGTAGATTGTGGGGCCTACCTCAAGTGGCTCAAGGAGAAGTTAGTTGAATGGTGAAAGAGAGAGTTGTTCATTCAGGGTATCTAGGAGGAGTATCTATTAGCCCTTTGAGAGTACTCTTACTATGAAAAAATTTCCTACTCAAATTACCACTATTGTAGGTGAGACCTCTATGACTACTACTACCCAGGAGCCACCTACTTGGATTATGATAGATAGGACCAACATTCTTTCTCATGTTGATCTTGGGAATGTTGACTAGGTCAACATGATGAAGGACCAAATCCTCCATCATTTGGAGGAAGGCCTTCCAAGTCTACCCTCAAAAGTTATGAAGCCAAAATCCCCATAGGTTAGATGCATTTTATGTTTTAGTTTTTTTTTAAGTCATGGCTTTGGTTATGGGTTACTAACTAGCTATGTGTTTTTGTATTTTAGGCACCAGGAGATATCGGTAGCCCTAGTGGTGAGGGTGGGAATGGCCCACCACTTCCTCCTCTAAATGCCTCTTATCATCCTCCATCTACTCACTTTTAGCTTGTTGGCTATTTTTTCTTGCTTTTATGTTGATGACTATTGTTAGCCAAAACTATGTTATGAAGGATTGTTATTACCATTTTTGCCACACATTATGACCATGGCTATGTACATTATGGATACTTTAAATTTAAAATTTTTAGCTTCATTTTTGTCTATATATACTATTCTAGTAAACATTGTAAATGACTACATTGATGATTTTGGTTATAAAATTTAATTTATAAAATTAAACACATAATTAATGTGATAAAAGGCTAAATAAAAAGAAATATAATAAAAGAGATGTTTGTCAGTTTTAGGCCATGGTGGACACAAGTTATATTGTTTTGATAATTTAAGGTCATGGTGGGCCATACTACCAATTTAGAATCTTAGCAGACTATGATACCATTTTAGAGTCTTAGCAGACTATGATGCTAGTTTGAGGTCATAGTAGGCCTTTGATGCCAGTTTAAGACCTTAGTGGGCCTTGGATGCTAGTTTAAGACCATAGTAGGTCTTTGTTGAAGAGAAATCTATATATCTTTTGGTGATTTCATGTTTTAAAATTTTTAAGATTTTTTTATGTTTATAACATGAGTAAAAGTAAAGAAAAAGAAAGTTTGTAATAGGTAAGTAAAAATGCAAATTAAAGTAGAAACTTGGGCTACATGCATAAAGAGTAAAGCAAAGTGCATAAAAAGGTATAAAAAATTAAGAAAGAAAGGTTATGCTACATGACTATTTGGTTTTAAGGACGTGGGATGGAAAAGTTAAGGTGCACTTCACTTGTGCAGATTCTTCCTAATCTTTGAAAGATTAGGGAATGAGTAAGCTCTACTCTGCACAAGCTTAGATTCACAATCACCTTCACTAATTATGTTAAAAGAGAGTTAATCCCATAATGCATCCCATTACCTATCATTATTAGTTTTTTGGCTAGTACTCTCTCTTGGGTTGATGGACTTCATGGCTAGGAGTTTCCTTCTAAAGCTCTACTATAGATCCTTGCTCCATGTTCATATTGTTAAGAGCTAGGGGAACCACATTATCACTGTGGATGAATATTTCACTTCCCTTATAAGGAAGGTCAATTTCTTGTTGGATAGATGAGGACACAACTTGTAATTAAGCCAACCAAGGTCTTTCTATGATAAGGTTAAACCTTGGCATCTCTTCCACCTCCAAGAAAATGGCAGTTTTGGGAAATTGCTTCCCTACCATGAAGTCCAAGGAGATAGAACCCTTGAAGGTAATCCTTGATTCATGGAAGGACTTAAGAGCTATGATGGTTGTAGGCTATATCTAATTAGTTAGGCACAAGCATTCAATGATGGTGCATGTGATGACATTAGTTATGGCTCCATCATCAACATGCACTTGATACACTCTAAACTACCCTATGCATATGGTCATGAATAGCGAAGCCTAAGTTACTTTGCCATTTTTGGGATTAACATTTATTTTCTATCATGAAATACTAAGAGTGTTGAATTCTCCTCCCTTGGTAAGGAAGGCATGATCATTGCATGTATGGATTCCTCATTAGCAAGGATGTCCTCACTAATCGGGATGGAAGTCAACATTTTGACTAGCATCTCACGATGTGTGATAGCAGTCATGATTAGCTCATACAAGCCTAGAGTTGTATTCTTTTTCTTGAGGTATTGTCTAACCTAGTCCATCATTCTAATGAAGTTCTTTTTTTGCCATGGGCTTGTCACCTTGATTATTCTTTACTACCTCCATGCACCATAGAATATGAACTTCAATTTTAGGTTGTGGCTATTGGAGCTTTTTCTTATTCTTGTGGTTATGGCTTTTTGGATTCTCCTCTAACTTGTTGGTTGAAGTGAGCTGGATAGAGGAGGTCATGGGTATAGTTAATATGGAAGTGGGCTTCAATGGACCCACTTCCTTTTGTGCCTCCATTTGCTTGTGATCCTTGTTGTTGGGCTCTTTCGTATGCTTCTTCCTTTACTTGGTTGAGGTCTTTTGGTTGTTAGTAATTGGCTATGAAGAAGAGGTAGTAGCATTAGCCACAACAAGAGGTCATTGTGTAGTTGGTTGGGCTATCAACAACTAGGTTGTGTTAGGTTGGGACACCTTGATGACAAAAGGTTTCCTCAAAGGCACCCATGATGGTACCCTTCTAGCAAAAGGGGATATTGAGCTAGTGAAATTTGAAGAAGCCCCTTGATGTCAAAGGGATACGTAGATCACAAATGATTCTCTTAAGGGTCTTCAATCGTCATCTATATTAAATGTTGAAATAACATAAGGGCTATCATTAGCATTCAATAGGTCTTTGTAGACCTACATCAACTGATTTTGGGGATAGATTAGGTTGAAGGCATCTAAAAATAGCTCCCCCTTATCTATCATCCTTTATAGGTCATTCTTTAATGTGAGGTAGAAGTTTATGTCCTGACCAAGTAGCTGATGATAATGGTAGAAGAAATCTAGTTTGAAGTACCTAGGTAGTTGTGGATCATCCTTTGTTGCTTGAGTGAGATATTTACCTATTTAGCATAGCTACTCGTGTTTCTTTTGAGTGGCTTCCATCATTCATTTATATTACCTATACCCACTCTTTAGCAATTGATCCCCAATAATGACACTAATGATGAGTGTTGAGTATACCCTATGCCAAACCATATGAATTACAAGTGTTCATGCATAATCTAGTTAAACTCTATAGACCTTACATTCCTAATTACAGTAGTTCTAGTGGTGAAGTCTAACTGTGATGATTGTTGTCTTCCCAACTACACTTGTGAAGCTTAGTTGTATGGTTAAGTGTAATTGGGGCACATGATTTTTTATTATTTTATATTTTATTTATCTATCATTAATAATAAGTTGAAACTAAATTTATGAACCAATTTAACTAATCTAATTGCTAATTAATAACTAACTATCCTAACATAAGCATCCAATTCCACTTTCCATACACATTCTAAACACATACAACATTATTGGATTACCAAGCATTGTGTGTTGCTAGGATTACCAAGCACCATATGTCATGCTCAAAGTGTTCGTACTTATGTGTTTAATCTATTTAGCTTAATTCATTAATTAATTAAATTTTTCTCATCTTAATTAACCACATAACTAATGCAAATAGTAAATTTAGAAATAAATCATTAATCTGTTCTAAGTGTTGCAAGGTTTGATCAAAAGGCTCATCTTTATTGCCATTTAGACTAGTGTACTTAGGTACATTAGTGCTCAAATAAAGATCTGTACACTGGTATTTGCCCTTGAGAACCTTGAGTTAAGTATTTTCCACTGTAAGCTTTTGCTTAGTGTCCTTGTGGTGCTTGAACTTAGCCTCATATAAGTACTTACGTTTTTAGTGTTGATTGTGATCATCTAGTAGTCAACATAGCAAAGTTTGCATACCAAAGATTGGCAAGCTTCATATATTTAGTCATTTCCTCTATCTGCAAATCCTTCAGGTGAATTTCTACATTATTATACTGATCAATCCCATCAATGATGGGGTGCCATAATTTTCATCCTTGTTGGAGTTGTTGGAGGATCTCGTTCACCTTTGCCTTCGTCACTTGAATGTGTTTTTCATTTACTTCCTTTTGTAGGCCAACCTAGTCTCTATAGTAATCCTTGACTCTCTTGAATTTGAGAGCCTCTAATTTCTAGGTGGCTACCTCTATTGCAATCTTTTGGTGAAGGGCACGAACCTCCTCCATGGGGAGGTTTCTATTTTTAGCTACTAATCTTTTTAATGTATGTCCCTCAATCACCATCAACTAGCAGTTTTCTAGTTTAGCTTCAAGTTCACATGTCAACAATGATGTAGAATAGCTTCAAGCTAGTCCAAATCTTTCTAAAATATTTTTCCATAACTAGCAAAGTATTTTATAAAAACTTTCATACTCTTGCTAATGTAATCTTCGAACATAGACATCACCAAACATTGGAATGTCACTAGTATATTGCATGATTCAAAGGACATGTGCTTGAAAGCAAAGGTTCTCCATGGATAGATAAAGTTAGCTTTTTTTTCCTAAACCTTTAGTGTAATGTTGACCTAGTTGAAATGATAGTACTCATTAAGAAATTTTTATTACTCCTAGCCAAAGATTTTTCCCAAAACTTAGTCTAAAAATAGCAACAAGAAATAGTCCTTACAGGTGGTAGCATTCAACAACTTATAGTTTATACAAACTCTTCATCCATTGTCTTTTTTTAGCACAACTACTAGCCAACCCACTCATTATTAGAAAGAGGAGCAATGAAACTAACCCATAGGAGGGAGATAGATAATTTCACTTTTTACCATGTCCTACATGTTAAGATTGAGTCTTCATTAAAATATCTATCAAGGTTTACTGCTTGGATATATATATATATATATGTGATGTTGATAAATAGAAAAGTTAATTCGCATGAGTTCATCATGGAATCAGGCAAAAGCTTTTCTCCACTTTGCAACTACTTTTTTTAGTTCAATTTTTTGAATGGTGATCATAAAGAAATTGATGATATCAAGATGACCATTAGTGAGAAGCAAGTACTCCAAGCCTTTTGAAAGTATTGGAGTTCTAATGATGATGTTGAAATAGTTTGGAACAAATCAAGAGTACCCCAAAAGTCAAGATCATACTACACCATTACAGAAGTATTAATTGTATTGTCTACTTCCAAATTGGATAGTTTAACACTAGATAAAATAAGATAATCAATTGGTATTTTAAAAACCTAATTTTTAGCTTCATGGACCATATGTCCTTCAAGACATTTAATATCTCTAATGACATAAAGATGTCCCATGACATAGTAGTTGCAACGATGGTTTCCACATAACTATGAAGGATCACATGAGATTTTCTTATAATTTATCACCCTAATTACATCCTTCCTACTAATTTGAAGGTGAAGGCTCTAAAAGAATAACCTGACATCAATGGTGCTTAGCCAAGCTATTCCCATGATGATAGGGAAGTTTTCTCTCATATTATTCTTTGCTTTAATTGCCAAGAAGTTTGTATAATATGATCATCCCACCAATTTTAACATTACATCATTTACCTATCCCACAAGATCATCCCACCATTAGGGCATCTCTTGTATAGATGCTCTTTGACAACCAAGTAAGGCCTTACCTAGTGCTAGAATTGTTGGATGTGTTGTTTATTCCAACTAGGAGGAATCTTCTATGCCACTAGATAGTTGAAAATGTCCATGAACCGTGGACATTCATACCTACTCTTTAAGTTAAAATCACCTTACAAATGTGGTCATCCAAAACTTCATAACTATGATAGATGATCTACCACCACATTCTCAGCTTCTCTATGATTAATCATGTAAAGATCAAATTTCTATAAAATAACTAGTCATCAAATCACATGGGGACTAGTATTAGATTTGTTCATGCAAAACCAAATGATACTATGATTAGTGTGGATGAAGATTTTACACCTAAGAACATCATAATTGAATTTTTATAGTACAAAATGGTTGTCATCAACTCTTTCTTATTGGTGGTATAGTTCAATTGAGGCCCCAATATGCTTTCACTAGCATAATGAATGTAGTAGGTGATGAGTAGTGGGTATTCCCTACACCAAGCATATGAATCACAAGCATGTACCCACAATCTAATCGAATTCTATGGATGCCTTTGTGGATCATTAAACTTAGAAAGGGGGAGGATGAATAAGTTCCCTAAATTGAAATTCTTTGGACAAAGCACACACACCAAAAGTAACATGGTTCCCCAACTTGGGTAGTCCACACTCAGAGGGTAGATCGCAAGCACACCTTTAGATTTTGTTGCTCTCAAATGTGGTTTGAAGGGTCCACACCCTATACAATCTTCAAGCCTTGCTCTAGAGTGTTATGTTGCAACACCAACCACTCAGCCCTACAAGGTCCCATTAGGCTTGGAATGTGGTTTCTACGCTTCCACAACCTTTACAATCTTAAGCTTTACTCCAGAGTGTTGTGCTACAACACCAACCACTCAATAATGCAAGATCCCAACAAGCTCAAGCAAGATTCCTTCACACAAGAACCACATCAACCCCACAAGGCAACAAGGGAGAATAACACTTACAAGGAATAAATGAAACTTAGTTTGCTAATCCTTGTACTTTGAGGTACAACACAGTTTACAATGAAAAAATGATTATATAATGAAGAGCAACAATGATTACAATAATAGAGAAATGATTAGAAAATTATTATACACAGGCTTTCCTATTTCCCAATGCATATGATGTCTTGTTATAGCTTCCATGTTTCCAAATCCATCTTGGAACTCATGTAATGGCTATCTAATGATCATGGAAGACATCTTCTTCATGCCTAAGATGATTTTTTGTATTTGCCTTCTATTCTAGGAAGACATCTTTGTTTAGAAAAGACATTTATTTGAAATCTCCATTTTGGAAATATGTCTTTGTCTTGTGAAAGACATCTTTCTAATACTAGCCTTGCATTTTATGAAGACGTCTTTGCCTATGCATCCTCCACTTTTTCCAAGATGTCTATTATTTCTCATAGACATCTTTCTTTATCCTTCCTTTACATGATGAGTTCATCATTCCTTGTTCATAACCTTGATCTTCTACATGCTTCAAAGATGACAACTTACTTGTGATGTATTTGGTCCTTGTCCATGTTCTTTGGAATTCTTGCATGTTCACTAGAGATGTTGTGGATGATCTTCTCCTTTGAGCTCTAAACTAGCTTGTTCAAATTCATCTTGGTTTCCCATCTATGTTGTCCTACAAATACAACAACGACATAACCATGCAAAAAACCTTTAACTCCATTTTACTTAACATTTTGACATATCGAAAGGTCCACAATCTCCCCCTTTTAAAATGGCATCAAAAAGGATAAAGTACATAAACTAGTTTCTAAAGAAATATCATAAAAGAGCAAGAATTTTAGTTAATATGCATAACTAACCATAACATAATCCCAATAAAAAACACTTAGCTAAGCCAAAATATTAGCACATATTTTGTAGCACTAAATTCATTGATGACATGCTCCTAATATGTCAAGAACTAAGCCAAGCCTTCCAAGTGATATTAAAACTTAAGACTTGAAGCAAAGAATAATCCTTGAAGATCAAGTATCTTGACTCTAAACCAATAATTCATTAGTAGGCAATAGCACATAGTGTATTAATTTTCTAATATTCTTCTTCTTTTTAAATCATTAGAATAGGGCATAGAAAATCTTATGATAACAACACAACTTTACAACCTGAAACTAGCCATGCCAAATTCTAAATTCTTCATCACAAGGAAAACTATTCAAAGAATGTTTCAATCAAAACTACTTATACATTGCCAAAAAAATGATCATGGTCTTGATCATAATAGAAACTATTTGCTTAATAAAATATAGGTACTTCTTGGTTCAACTTATGCTTGAATATC
The DNA here is from genome assembly GCA_015680685.1 of Gnetum montanum. NCBI lineage: Eukaryota > Viridiplantae > Streptophyta > Gnetopsida > Gnetales > Gnetaceae > Gnetum > Gnetum montanum. The sequence goes on along the minus strand of MNCI01016782.1, from coordinate 52,153 downwards.
AAAATTGAGAACTACTCTTTTCAATTTAAAAAGAAGGATCTACAACTAATCCAAAATGATCAACAACATACAACTTGATGTCAAAGACCAAGATAGATCATATAAGAACAAGCAATCTACCTAAATGCCTTATTAAGACTTGTATCTCTTAACCAAAAAAATCTTCCTTGAAAAAAAATCAACAAAAGGATAGGAATGCTATGAGAGAAACATGCATAGATTGCTATTTATACAAAGCAATGCAACAAACACAACACAACCATTTATCAAAAAAATGAAATGATAATCATGTTGATGGAGAAATTTATATATTTTCTTATGCATAATTTTTACCAATTCAAGACTTTCCCATCTTCTTGAAAAAAATACCTCTTGAAGTTTTTTTCTTCCTCATTTTGGAAATTTTGTTGTTTCAGTGTTTCTTGACTGAAGTCTCCAAAGACTTCCCCTACATTAGTGACCTCCAAGATGATGATAGATAGTGAGGAGTAGGCTCCCCACACATGTGCAAATTTTCTTGGGCATTTAAGATCAACTTGTAAATCATTAAGGCACTACAAAGGTAGTTCACTATTAAGAGTAAATGTGGATACTAAGGTCTACAATTAGTAATATTGATAGAATTTTTAGAGGTCTATATTATCTAGAAAAAGTATCTTAAAGACCATGAGCTTAGAAGTAGATCATCACAAGAAGATCAGATTTGAAATAAAATGAAAACAAGACAAAAACCAAACAAAAATCAGGTGCTACACTTAATATTTTCATCAGTTGTATCAAGCTCAAGAATGAATATAAAAGATACTCTAAAAAATTATTCCACCATTTTTATGATCTATACAAGATACAAACAATTTTGGACTTCTCAAATACTATTTTTATTAACTAGCAAGCAAGGAGATGGAAAACTTACCTTGACTTACCTTACTTATTCGTGAGAAGAGAAGATTAATGGAGTTTGAGATGAGGTCCCCTATCATAAAGTAACTCATCATCCTTAGGTTCTCTTTCATTATATTGTTTATGTGATGTATCTATTTGTTCAAGTATTTTATGATGAAACCCTTGATCACTTATTTCATCAATTTTAATTTTCCACTTCTCTTCAGCTATTAGTGCCTACACAATTTCCTTACCAAATCCTTTTTGATAGGACCAAGCATTAATATTTTTTTGATCATCATAATTATAGTTAAGAGTTTTCCTACAACCATAATTTTTACACACAAATAAAGTATTCTCCTCAAAATTATCAAACCTGACTATGCTTAAGCTTGAATTTTCATGTGTAGCTTCCTCTAAATTCTTTGACTATTTTTCAAGTATCTCCTCTTCTTGAACCTTGCTGCAATCCTTATTGAAAGAGGTTAGTTGTTGAATCTTAGCTTTTATGTTTGAGATCTCTTCTTTAACTTTAACATGGATAGCATCTAACTTAGAAATTACAAATTTCTTTGCCTTCCTAATTAAATGATGTAACAGAAAAATTTCTTCTTTCAATTCACTATACCTTTTGTCACACTTACCATCTTGTTCAACCACATGTGAGGAATTTTCATCTATAAGTGCCATGCATATGAGATGTAAATCTTTGAAAGAATTACATTCTTCTTCTTCACTATACTCACCATCATTCCAACTTTTATAAAAGTTGATCTTTTTTGGTTTCTCATCATTGGATCTATTATCACTAGGATCACTGGGACATTTGAAGGCCATATGGTCTCTTCCTCCACAAACCCAATATTCTATAGAAGATAAATCTAAGTTAGAAGCATTGAAAAAGTTTTTACCTCTTTCTCTACCTTTAAAAAGATTAGGTCTCTACTAAGATGTTCCTTGTTTCTTCTTGTAATCAATCAGTGTAGTTTCCTTGAGAGAAAGGCAATCTTACCTTCATTGCCCTCATCATGCTCATTTAACACCTTCTCCTTGGAGGCCTTCTTTAGAGCAATAAGTCTTTCTTGGATTGATCCTTCATGTATGAGATTCATTTCATAAACAATGAGAGCCCTTTAAAGCTCTTTAAATTTTAAAGTTAAGAAATTTTTTATTTCTTCCATCATTGTGAACTTTGGTCTAAACTCTAGTTGTAGAGTTTTGATCATTTTGATGATGATGTCACTTTTGGAAAAATCTTTTCTTGTTTTTCTAATAGCTACAACAAGATCATTAGCTCTAGAGAAATAATCCTTTATTTTCTCATCTTATCTCATTTTTAGTTTATCGTACTCACTTTGTAAAACTAATAATTTCAATTGCTTAACAATAGATGTTCCTTCATAAGTAGATTCTAAAGTTTGCCAAATTTCTTTGGCCATTTTACATCTTGCTACTCTATTAAATTCAAATTTATTCAAAGCACAATATAAATAATTTTTTGCTTTTGAATCAAACATGAACTTATCCTTTTTCTCTTATGATCATTTAATGATGCTAGTGGAATTGTCGATAGGTAGAGCATAGCCTTCAAGGATTAACTCCCACACTTCAAATTCCATAGAATTGAAGAACCCTTGCATTCTAAATTTTTAGTAGTGGAAGTTGAATCCATTGAACATGGATGGCTTTGTGTAAGATGTCCCCTCCATTATTCACTCTTAAAGCTCATGATGATAGAGAAGTGTACCAGGCTCTAATACCACTTGTGGATTGTTGAACTTAGAATGAGGGAGGGGTGAAAAGGTTTTCCAAATGAAAATTTTTGGACAAAGCACACACACCAAAAGAAATGTGGTTTCCCAACTTGGATAGTTCACACTCAAAGGGTAGATCACAAGCACACCTCTAGACTTTGTTGCTCTTAAATGTGACTTGAAGGGTCCACACCCTGTACAATTTTCAAGTTCCATTCTAGAGTGTTGTGCTGCAACACTAACCACCCAACACTACAAGGTCTTGTTAGGCTTGGAATGTGGTTTTTAGGCTTCCACAACCTTTATAATCTTGAGCTATGCTTCAGAGTGTTATGCTGCAACACCAACCACTCAATCTTACAAGATCCTAACAAGCTCAAGTAAGATGCCTTCTCACAAGAAGCACATCAACCTTGCAAGGCAACAAGAGAGAATAATAATTACAAGAGATAAATGCAACTTACTTTGTTGATCCTTGTACTTTGAGATACAACACATTTTACAGTGCACAAATGATAATACAATGAAGAGAAACAGTGATTACAATGATAGAAAAATGATTAGATAATGATTGTACATAAGCTTGTCCATTTCCCAATGCATATGATGTCTTCTTATAGCTACCATGTTTCCAAATCCATCTTGGAACTCATGTAATCACTAGCTAACAGTCATGGAAGACATATTCTTTATGCCAGAGACATCTTTTTGTATTCACCTTCAATTTTGGGAAGAAATATTTGTCTAGGAAAGACATCTTTTTGAAATCTCCATTCTAGAAAGATGTCTTTATTTGGTTAAAGACAATCTTCTTGAGGAAAGATGCCTACTCTTTCTTGAACACATATTTGCCTATGCATCGTTCAATTTTTCCAAGGAGTCTACTATTTCTTAGAGACATCTTTCTTCATCCTTTCTTTGCATGATGAATTCATCATTCCTTGTTCATAACCATGATCTTCTGCATGCTTCAAAGATGACAACTTGCTTGTGAAGTATTTGTTCTATGTCCACCTTCTTTGGAATTCTTGCACATTCACTAGAGACCTTGTGGGTGACCTTCTTCTTTGAGCTTGAAACTAATTCACTCTCATTAATCTTGGTTTCCCATCTACATTGTCCTACAAACACAACAACCACACAACCATGCAAATAACCTTTAACTCCATTTTACTTAATGTTTTGACATAGCAAAAGGTCCATAGCCTTCTACCTAAGTGGCCTATGTCTTAGATAGTAGAACATGAGGTTACTAGTTGTTGTCTTCCTAATCATCACTTGTATTAACTTCATCTATATGGATAAGTGTGGTTGAGATGTAAGATATTTATATGTATAATTTTTATTAATTTTTTATTTTCAAAATTATTAAGGGAGAAACTTATTAAAATATTAAGCTTTAACTAATTAGTGACTAAACTATCCTAAATAGAGAGTATTTTTTTCTACTTTCTATACATATCCTAAACTTAAACTAACATCACTAGGTTACCAAGTATTTACTACTAGGTGTACCAAGTATTCACCATTGGGATTACCAAGTGTTAGTATATTATGCTTGAAGTAGTCATACTTATGTTACTATGGACTAAAATAGTAAGCATTTAAGTACAGAAACATAAACTACATATGAAGTAAAATGCTTGAAAGTAAACTTAAGCTAATCCAAGTGTTCCAATAGAGAGAAGAAATCTTAATTTTATTTCTATTCATGCAAATTTGTCCAAGTACACCTTACACTTGAATAAAATTCTATACAATTAATTTAATCCATGCAACCAGCACTCATAGGAAACTTTTATTAAGTCCTACGAAAGAAAACTACAAGAGTTTGGCTACTAGACTAACCAAAGGTATCATAAATGTGACTAGTGTGTGTATTTATATAGGCTTTGAGAGGATTAGTGCCAACACATATACACTAATGCATCCAAGGATGCATCAGTGGGGATGTGTTGACAAGGTTGCATTGATGGGCATATGTTAATGCAACTGACTTATTGACACTTCATCAGTAGGGTTTCTTCATCTCATTGAGCTACATTAGGACAAAACCTAATGCAAAGTTAAAATCATCTATCACTATATAAAAAGATTGAGTTCATTTGTGACTCTACAACACTGGAGTTTAAGTTAGCCTTTCCTTCAGATATTAGAAGGCACTTTTAGATTTTTTGTTTTACAAGAATGAAACATCTTTCTTTGTGATCTCAAATAAAGGCCTAGATATTCTAGAATAATCTTTAATACATATATGATAATAACTTGTGTGGCCAAGAAAAGATTGCACCTCTTTGATCATTGTAAAAATTTATGTCATTTTTTAATGATGTGGATCTTTTTAAGATCTACTTCAGTTCTATTTTCAAAAATTTTATGATCAAGATCAATGCCCATAGTCACCATCAACTAGCTTTCTTCCAATGTAACTTTAAGTCTATCTTGTAGTAATGACATAAAATAGCTTTGAAAAGATCCAAATCTTCCTAAAATATTTTTCCATAAGTAGAAAAGTAATCCATGAAAATTTTCACTCTTGCTAATGTAATCTTGGAGCACAAAAATCACTAGTCATTGGAATATAACTAGTGGATTGCATAATATAGAGGGCATCTACTTGAAGACAAAGATTCTCCATAGATAGATAAAGGTAGTTTTGTCCTAATCCTCCAGTGCAATGTTGATTTGATTGAAACTAGAATACTCATCAAGAAAGCTATAGTACTCATAGCCAAAGATGTTTTCTAATACATAGTCTACAAATAGTAATAGAAAATTGTCCTTAAAGATGATAGCATTTAGTAACCTGTAGTTTACACAAATTCTTCATCCATTGTCTTTCTTTAGTGGAACTACAATCAAGTTAACTCATTCACTATGAGAAATAGGAGCAATGAAATTGGCCCATAGGAGACAAATCATTTATCTTTTTACCATGTCCTACATATTAACATTAAGTCTCCATTAGTATCCACCAAGGTCTGATGCTCAGATTTGTATATATGTAGTGGTGATAGATAGAAGAGTTAATTCCCATGAGTTCATCATGGAATCATACAAACGAATTTCTTTACTTTGTAACTACTTTTTTAGCTCTATCTTTTGCATCATAATCATGAAAGAATTGATGATAACAAGATGACCATTAGTGAGAAACAAGTACACTAAGCCTTTTGAAAGTGCTTGAGTTTCAACGGTGGTGTTGGAACATTCTAGAACAAAGCATGAGTGCTCCAAAGTTTAAGATTGTACTACACCATTGCAACAACCTTCATTGTATTCTCTAATTTTGAATTGGATGATAAGATACTAGATAAGATAAGAGAATTAATTGTTCTTTCAAAGATATGATTTTGGCTTCATGGACTAGATGTTCTTCAAGACAATTAATATCTCTAATGACATAGAGATATTCTATGATATAGTAGTTGTAACCATGCTTTCCACATAACTAGGAAGGATTACATGAGATATGCTTGTAGTGTATCTTCCTAGTCACATTCTTCCTACCAGTTTCAAGATGAAGGCTCTAAAATACTAACTTAACATTAATGATGCTCAGCCAAGCTCTTCCCATGATGATAGGAAAGTTGTCTCCCATATTATTTTTTGGTCTAATCACCAAGCAATTTGTAGGATATGATAATCTTATCAATGTTGTCATTACATCATTTACCTATTCCACAAGATATGTGTAATATTAGTCTATGAACTCCAACACAATGTTAGTACTCTTAAGAAAAGGAAGACCTCAATCAAGGTGTTACTATAGTAAAATGATGTTGACTTCCAAACTAGGATCACAAAGAGCTAGCCTATGACCTTTCTCGCTAATGTGAATCTCCACCATGGGACTATTAGGATCTAATTTTTTTTAGGTAGATGAACTTCTTTTACCATATGTGTAGTTGCCTTAGACATGGTAATGGTCATGACATCATTGTCATTGAGTATCATCATGTTTGACTTACTAGACATTGTTAAAGTACTTCTTCATAAAGTAGTTGTTTTGGTCTAACAACATTTAGAGAATGTTATTGAAACATTCTTAATGTAGACTCCTATCTTACTTGAAGTATTTTCCTCTCCACATGATAAAGAGGATGGAGTGAACCTAGTCCCATGGTGCTCACGTCTATACTTATAGTAAAATTTTCTAGCATGGAGTATTAAATTTACCCACATATCCAAATCAATATGAGACTAATATATTACCATGTCACATATGTAGAAGTAGGATTAACAGTGTAGATAATATCACAAAATTTGATTTGCCTTGGTTGTAGTTGACTGGGAATTTTTTTCTACATGGGGTTATTATTAATACTATTGGGGAGCTTCTAAGACATGATTGCTTGACATAGGCTGGTATTGCTAAGGTGTCATCTATGGAAATGAATAAGTACCCACTAGGCATCTTGAGAGTAGGGATTGGAAGGAAATGTTATTTATGACTACATTAGAGTTGGAGAATTCCATAGAGAAGCACTTCAAGGATTTGGAGTTTGTCATTGTTGGTACTATTGCATGATTTGTAGGTATATACCTCCAGGATAGTATGCTTGGCCAAAGTATGGTTTCCTCCTTATTTTCCTCTTGGCAAACTTAGGATTCAAGGGAATTTCAACTCATCCCATCACTAATCATGTGAACTATGACTAGGCAACATTGAGATTCATAAGAATTTATACAATATTCACAAGGATACTCATCACTAGAGGATGAGGAAGCCTCATTTGAATCTTCTCCTATGCTCTTGCAGTATGAGAGATTTCACTTACCCTTGCCATTGTACTTCTTGTTATGTCCAGGTGATAAAACTACTTTAACTATAGCTTCGACCATCCTACCCTCAATGTTCTTAAGGGTAGCTATCATCTTCTCATTCATCGCATCCCAAACTTGATCCTCCTAGTGATCTAAATCTATTATGACCTTGTTGGTTCTAACTTGATCTTGTGCAAAGATCTCAATAGTGGTAATAGAAGCCTTTTCTCACTTTGGTACATCTCTTAAGATCTTTGTGGGCTCTTAGCATCATTCACCATATCATTCATGTTCAAAGTCCACACACAATACTAAGAAACACACACTTGGTTTAAATAAATATTAAAATCAAGAATGTGTAGGTATTTCTAGGAAATTCACTAATGCCCTTCTTGGCAACAACACTAATGATAGGGAACCCCCTAGTTTTGGATCAATGGATTTTATGGTATAGAATGCAATGTAATTTGGTCAAAAGCTTTGAAGAAAATGTTGAGTGGATTGCCAAAAACACTCATGTATTTCATTGCATTTAAGAAAAATAAAAAAGATTATAATACATATGTTATAAGGAAAAATCCATGTTGCCATAGTGAAAGATAGAGAAAATATTTATGATTTTATGTTTTATAATTTTTATGGATTTTATATTTATAAAGAACAAAATAAACATAAACACATATGCATTATAGCCCCCCATGGAGATAAGTGCAATGCTTATATTGCAATCCCTCTTAGGGATGGGTGTAACATCACATATGAAATGTAATAAAATGACTCTTAGTTGCAACCTTGTTAGCTCAACACCATGCTATACAATGGTAACCTTGGATAAGGAACTAATCATTGCAAGTTAAGAAAATAAAAATGAAATAATATTTTTTTAGTATTTTAATGTTTAAGGCATCAATTGTAGAGTAAGAAAAAACGATAAGCTTTATTCACCTTGCAAATACTAAACTTTGCATTGATGAAATGTTTTGAGGCTATGTATGTAAGGTAACACTTTGATAGAGTCTAACCATACTTATGAAAGTGTCAACTCAAAAAACACAAGACAATGAAGGAAATCAACTTACCCAAGGGAAGAAGAGCTCTTCATATAAAACTAGATGTTAAAAGCTTAAATGAGATCAACGTTATGCATAAGATGTGCAATTAAACTCATCTTGGGTATTTATAGCTTTTTCATAAGAATAGAGGAGGTTTGTCCATGCTTAAGCATCAATAAAGGCTTATCAACATAACCTAAGCTAATCTCAGTCACACGGAAGGCAAAGCTAGGAAACCTATGCTTGGCAGCGGATGTGTTAATACCCTTGCACTAATGTAGGGTATTTATCACATCCCCAAACCACACTTTACATCAACAATTTAGGATGATTGTTAGAACTCAGAAGCATGTCAAAAGGACTAAAGCACATTCGAATGAAGCCAGAGTCATCCTAAAGATCTTGGAATCATGAATGTAACCTCAAAGTATGACATAGGAGAGTAAAGGTATATCGCAAGAGACCAAGAATCTCGATAAAACATGCTAGGCTACAAACACATAAAACACTTCTCCAAATTTATGGCTCACAATTACCATACAAATTACCATTGGATGCTTAATTACCAAGGAAAAGAGAAAACAACTCAAAATAAATTACAAACAATTAGCAATTGATAAGGGACACTAGAGACATCATAAAGATGGCACAAATAACATATTCAAAGTTTCAATCTAAGAGAAAATTAACAATTAAATTAAAGGTACAACAAAGGGATTGAACCCTAAGAGAAATCATTAAAACTCATAAAATAATGGCAACTCAAAATTTAGACAAAGAATCAACACCCATTTAAATTTGGAGTAAGAAAATATAACGGCTTGAAAACGAGAGCCAAACAGATAACACCTAAGTCCAAAACAATTGTTGCCTTGAATTTTTACAATTTCTTTTTCCTAAAATCATTAGAAATAATAAAGTTAAAATAGAACGAGATTTGAAACTAGAGCACAAACTTAGATAATTCTATCCATATAAAGCAACATCCAAGTTAAACATAATTTCATGCAAATATGAAGAGAATTATAACTAAATACAACTACACCAATAAATGCACAAAACTTAAGAACCAAAACAAACATGAGAAAATACCAAGATAGCTCATGCAAAAAATAAAGATCAAACTAAAGATATCATAATTGAATCACACCCACATTCGAGCTGGACTACACCATGTTCCAAGAGGACAAGGCGCTCTGGCAGATGGTGACC